>JADDOH010014634.1:0-28355 GCA_016648135.1 Agrypnia vestita | reverse complement strand
AGTGTTTCATTATTTTTCTTAGATAAATAATATCTAA
The DNA here is from genome assembly GCA_016648135.1 of Agrypnia vestita. Classification (NCBI taxonomy): domain Eukaryota; kingdom Metazoa; phylum Arthropoda; class Insecta; order Trichoptera; family Phryganeidae; genus Agrypnia; species Agrypnia vestita. The sequence goes on along the minus strand of JADDOH010014634.1, from coordinate 28,318 downwards.
CGATATCCGAAGATTTGGGTTACAATGGCGTGATCGATTATAAATACATTGGTTATGGCACTTCAAGAAAGTGTCGTGCACCGATACACGTCGATGAAGGAGTGAGTGATATCTATTCGAAAAAGAAATAAAGTAATGCGTAATGCAATAACGCACTTGACGTCAGTTGACTCATGCTATCGGTTATGTACACCGCGCGCAGTGTGTTGTTTTTTATATGATGTAAATTTAACACAGTAATAATAATTGTCATGTATCTGGATGAACGTCTGTCGGAATGAATGAGAGAGACAGACAGTATGAGAGAGTGAATGAGTATAAATAGGGACGCGCCATATTAACGCGCTTTCATAAAATTAACTACCGATTCGATTACAACTTGTTAAGCGACCTATAAACCATATTAATATTGTCGCGTGGAACTCCAATTATAAGTTGTTACAAATCAATAAATTATATTCAACCTGAACATCGAGTTTATCTGGATCCTCGATTTCCTAGAAGACCCTCATCAGGACGAGGACATCATACAAATAATTTTTAATCCATTTTAAAAAAAACATAAATTTATTGGTGACAATCCATTTTATGAATATAGTAAAATGTACTGTTTACTTTAAACCAACATTTATTTTCTTCACATACTAGTTTCAGCTGATGAAGAGCATCAACAGTCATTATGTGATTTATTTATTTATTTAATTTCCTATCAATTCAATTAATAAATATAACACAAATCTGTCTACTATTATATTGTAGTAATAAAAAATATAACATACTTGCAATAGATTCGTCAGTGGCCGACTGTAGGTATAGTGCAATGTATAAACAATGGACACAGTGGGCAAATATTACTTAAACTGATTTATTTATCACCGTTAGTATAAATTAATACTAACGGTGATAAATAAGTAAGTAGTGGAGGCTTTTGTCCAGCATTGGATTGAAAATGGCCGATGATGGTCATATTTTATGGACAATATCGCTTCTAATCACTGATGACCGCCATGTTTTACCTGATCAAACATCATTGATCTTGGAATCCATGCGCTTATATATTTGTGCGGTAGTTTTAATATTTTGTTCAATTTTCTGAATTGTCAATTTGTGATACAACTTTTTAGTTTTAAACACTGTTTCTAATTTCTGAACCACAAATAAGTGTTTTATGCTTATTGTTTTGAAATATTTTTACATTGTATCGCTAAAACTATCAGGATGATCAAATGTAAATTAAAAAAAATTGAGCGAGTCTTACAGTAGTCGCAAATGATGTGTAACATCTTTTCTCAGTAACGCTTCGTAATTTTCTCAGTAATACTCAGTAACGACCCGTCTAAACTGATGTAAGCAGTTTTAACGAGTCGGTAAAGAAGTTTGCGGCTTCCCATGAACGAAGCGTAAAGATATTTCACACCAAAAATTTCAAAATATTTTATTTTTTCATACTGGCAGGTAAAACCTTATGTGCAAAAACCCAAAAAGGTGATTTCGAACCAAAAAGATAAGATATTTGAAAAGTATGTGACAAACGAACAGATGATGGTATTTATATTTTTCCTAGGTAATATTAAATCGTTGGGATGAAATTCTTTTACAATCAATTTTTTTTGTCAGGATTAGTAAAATAACAGAATACTAATAATATCTACTTAATGAATTTTTAAATCGTCATTCATTGGGCGGTGAAGTTCACACCTGAAACGTTTGTAGAATTAAAATAATGGAACGAGTTTAATTTCAACTATTTACCACAGCAAGTGGCCCAGTTACCGGAGTCAAAGAAAGATGCACCAGGCACGTAGTCCAGAGAACAAACCGGACGGTTTACTGAGTGCGGCTTCGGGTTCAAGTTTTATGGCGCCTTTTCTGGGGCATTCCTCGTAATCTGGGCTAAATTTCAGATAAATCATAATAATCGCCAACGAATTTTGCAGAGAAAGATTCTTAAATTAGTAACAAGTTATTTTGTACGAAGTGCCTGGTATCTACGGGTCTTGGTGACCAGGATGCTGATGAGGATATCATATACAGGGTTATTTGGAAAATAGTCAGAAATATTGAAAAAAAAATGTAAACTTTGAAGTCGCATTTCTCCATAACAATTGAAATTAAATCATGGTTGCTTGAACATTTTCCACTCATAATCAAGGCAGGGAAACATATATATAACCCTGTTATTTGGAAACCAAACAGCAAGCAAGCGGCTCGTAACAGAGTTCTGGCTCCAATTCTAATGTATGGAAGTGAAGCCTGAAATTATTGGTAAAAAAAAATGAAAGAAGACTGAATGCTCGTCTAGAAAGGTCGCTATGGTGCATATGTGAAAAATCTTTGGTCCATCCTCAAATACTTGTAGTGCCTGATCGTGCCAGGTCTTTCGCGGACGCCCTCTATTCCTGTTGCCTTGAACACTCGCCTCATATATTTTCTTAAGCATCCTTTCATTGTTCATACGTTCCACATGACCAAACCATCTCAGCACTCCTTTCTTTATTCTATCTGCCACACTATAGCCAGCATTGCATTCACTTCTAATTCATTCATTCCTCACTCTATCGACGAAAGATTTTCACACAAGCGTCTTAGTGATCGCATTTCCACCGCATTCAGTCTACTTTAATTCCTCTTTTGCCAATTCCAGGCTTCACTTCCATACATCAGGGTTGGCGAACATTCCATTCATTTATAGTAGGAGAAGGTTCCCGTCGCTTCTAGGCTATTCCAGACATCTCCCGAATGTTGTGGATAGTCCTAGAGTGCTGTAGGGTGTTCCAGAACATTCTATAGTGTTGTTCCAAAGTGACATATTAAAGGGACTCGGACAGTGCGCCTACAAAAATATCCACATACAAATCTTAATGATTGAATATTTGGGTCGGAATGTTGGACTGTCAGGCTATCGGGAATTTGACCAAACCCATTATCGAGCGGCCATTTCAGGGGTTGCGCAACAGTTATACGGCCCGATTCTGAAAATAACAATGTCTGGATCTTTAAGATCTTTATCCCAACACTTAATAGACGATAATAAAAATTAAAAATTTCCAGAGCGGATTTTGTAATTCTACAGCCCAAATACACTATTAAAAGATGATATAAGAAAGATTGTTTCTTACAAACGTATTTATTTCTTCATCCACAGTGTCCAGATGAAATATCATGGCCTGTCATGACCGCGTTCGGCGTTATCGCGTATTCAAATCTTCCCATTTTGAAATTTTTTGACAGATATGTCTGGATCTTTATCCCAACACTTAATAGACGATAATAAAAATTAAAAATAAACGAGGCATAGCTTTACGTCGGTGTTTGTTTCTGTAAGTTTCTATATGAGATAGATATAGAGGGAGGGAGAAAGATGTAAATTGTTATCTGTCAAATGTCAAATGTCAAATGGGAAGATTTGAATACGCGGTAACGCCGAACGTGGTCATGAAAACTTTTGCCATGATATTTCATCTGGACGCTGTAGATGAAGAAATTAATACAATTGTAAGAAACAATCTTTCTAATATCATCTTTTAATGCAGTGTATTTGAGCCGTAGAATTACAAAATCCGCTCTGGACATTTATAATTTTTATTATCGTCTATTAAGTGTTGGGATAAAGATCTTAAAGATCCAGACATTGATATTTTCAGAATACGGATGATATTATGCTTTACATGGCTTAGCAATCTAAACTTACATAAAATTATGATTTTGTGATATTTACTTATCTTCATGTTGCACAGTTCACAACGCCTGAACACACTGCCATTTTATTTGTTTCGTATCATTACTCAAGAAAAATCTGTTGTTTTTTATCAAAATTAATTTCCTTGATTTATAACGTTTTCGACATACTGTGATCGAAGAGTGTGATCTTTGTATTCAAAAGTGAAATTATCCGCATCTTTTATAATATTACGCAAGAATTTATTTATTGGCACATTATCGATTACTTTCATTTCTCTTTTAACAAAAAAGTTAAGTCAAAAGGTGAAATATAACCGTATTTAATACAGGTATTTTACAAGTTTCGATTGAATTCAAATGATTTGCCGACTCTCAGGAATCTCTTCTGGGATAACAATAAGTTTTATTCATAGGTTTAGTGTATTTTTCACCAAGAACTATGAGATCTATTTCAAATCACTTTTTTTGTTCTCCTTGAATTAGTACCATTCTGAATTTGCTTTTTACCAATTCTCTTTATTTTTACCGTGTTTATAATTTATTAAATGTTTTAATTATTTATTGTTAAGTGTTTTCATAATTGTTCATTTATTTTTTAAATATGTTTTATTTCTATTATTAATAAATACCCTTTACTTTTATACTAATCATTGTTTATATACATTTATTTAAATTGTTTTAATTGTTTCTTTATTTATGTTTAAATGTTTTAATAACTTCTTGTGAATATGTTTTATTTCTATTAATGTTATTTAAAACATGTTTTATGTTCATGTAAAAATTCTTGTAACTTTAAATATATTATAAAAACCCACTAGGGCGTTGATAAATGAATAAAAAAAAATCAACACTATTATAGATATATTAATCGTATCGGTTTGCATATCCGGGCAGTATAGTTTTTTATTTCTTTTTTTAAAGAAATAATATCATTTTTTAATTTTAATTTTATTTTACGCTTCAACGGGCGAAGAGGCCCAATTTTAGAAGTAAAACACATCACAAAATACCCAGGCTTCAGTAAATCACATAGATTCATTGTGTCCTCACCGGTAATCGAACCCGGAATGCTCGGTGTAAGAAGTCAGTGTCATGCCCACTAGGCTACGAGGGCCGCCATAGAGACAAATATTTTTTTTTAAAGCTAGAACAGGCCGCGGGGCCCAGTTACTGTAGTCAAACACGTCACAAAAATGATCCATGCTTAAGTTAATCACACATATGTATTATGGTCTCACCGGGAACCAAACCCCGGAATCTTCTGTATGAAAAGTTAGTATCATGCCCACTGGACTTGATATCTATATTATGATATCTATAAGGGAACCATTTCATTTTTATAACTATTTTCATATCAAGATTAAACAGAAAAAATTAAGCTTGCATTTGTCTCAAAAGTAACTTACCAGTTTTATCAATGGTATTCCCAAAGAAACGTTGCAAACGATATTCTCAAATAATAGTATTTGAAATAAATTAAAAATATTTTCACCATTTTTTTTGGCTAAGATGTGACACATTTATTCCTGTATTTTATGCATATATGTGCTTAAAAATTAATTGTATACACTCAACAAAGTTAATATTTTTTTTTAAAAAAGGTAAACAACGTGTCTGGATAAATTTAGAATAATAAAATAACACAAACTTAGTTCTGTAAAAATTGAAACTGAATATTTCCTAGAGCGTCATTTTTTCAATCACTATTCTCCAAATCATATCATACAAATCCAATTAGTATGAAAGATTTTTCAATTTATACTCGAATATTATACAAAACAATAAATTTTATAAAAAAATTCGGATTTCCTCAAATTATTTTTGTATTTGTTGTAATATTTAGAAAGCTCCTTATATAACTTAACAAAACCTTACACTGTAAGTGTGAAAATTATTATGAAATAAACAAAAAATGCAACCAAATATTTTGAAATGTAAATTGTGTGAAATGTTGACTTACGTACAGCGTACACAATACTATTCAATTTTGAATTTGCATAATTGGAAGCAAAGTTCAGTAGGTAGAGATGTTTAACCTCATATCCATTATAGTATTTGAATACGACTTATGTACAGAAAATCTGGTTTTCAATAACCATAAGGATACCATAGATTGAACATATCAAGAAGTCCACATATTTTCAATTTTACGAGAAATTGCACTTATGCGTGGGGATACTGCATAGTAAAAGTATGAAATGAGCACAGCTTTCTACGGAATTTTAAATTTATAAGTTGAGTGTAAATCGATAAACTTTTCACTTTAATACAATATCGTGTTTGCATCTTTATTTTTTTAAAAGAAAAAAATAAATATATTTTTCAATTTATTTATTGGGTTCGATGTTTCACACATATATTAGGTACTTACATATGAAATTGGCGTTTAGTATGGGAGGAACATAAAGCCGATTTTTTTTTATTATAATACATTTATTTAATCAAAGTATGTACCATTGCTATCTATGCACTTTTACCATCTCATAGGTAGTTCATCGATCCCTTTACTAAAAAAACCATTCGGACGGGAATCAATAAAATCTTTGAAGGCGGTTTGGACTGCCCCATCGGAGTTGAATTTTTTCCTTTGCAAGAAGTTATCCAAATTTCGAAAAAAATGGTAATCTGTTGGGGCAAGGTCCGGAGAGTACGGTGGATGTCTTAGACATTCCAATTGAAGCTCCTCTAATTTGGTAGCCGTCTGTTGTGCAGTGTGTGGTCTAGCGTTATCATGAAGCAGCAGTGGCCTAGAGCGATTAACCAGCCTCGGTTGTTTAGCAGCTAGCTTTTCCATCATGGTTTGCAGTTGCTGACAATAGACATCTGCCGTAATCGTCTGGCCAGATTTAAGAAAGCCGTAGTGAACGACACCAGCACTAGTCCACCAAACGCTCACAAGTAACTTTTTTGGAGTCAATTTTCGCTTGGGGCATGGTTTGGCTGGTTCGGCAGGGTTCAGCCATTGCGATGAGCGCTTCCGATTATCGTACAGGATCCACTTTTCATCACAGGTAATGATTCGATTTAAAATCCCTTCATTATTGTGCCGGTTGAGTAATGCAACGCAGCAGTCAACGCGCGTTTGTTGATTTGCTTCACTCAATTCGTGAGGTACCCACCTTTCAAGCTTTTTCACCTTACCAATTTGCTTCAAGTGGATTAAAACAGTTTTATCACTAACACCGCAGCCTGCAGCTAACTCGGATGTGGTTTGCGATGGATCCGCTTCCACAATAGCCTTCAATTCTTCATTATCAACTTTGGTCTCCGGCCGTCCACGGGGCTTGTTCTGCAGGTCGAAATTTCCAGAACGAAAACGTTGGAACCAAAAACGCACTGTGTTTTCTTTTGCGGCACCGTCGCCATACACATCATTAATCCTTCGAGCCGTTTCTGCAGCACTGGTGCCACGGTGGAACTCGTACTCGTAAATAACGCGATATTTCAAGTTTTTCATTTTGTAAACTGAGTGACGCAAAGAAAAAAACAGTTGAGGAAAAAACAAATGAATTATAATTTTCAAAACACAAATACATGAGTAAATAGCTGTATAAATTTGGATTTGGAATTCCTAACCAAAGAGAAGATATTTGAGATCAAATTTGCCAGTACGGCAAAACGCCAATTTCATATGTAAGGACCTAATATATATATATAAATACAGATGTATAAAATTAATATTTATTGCATATTTCTCATTATTTTCATATGCTACATTTTCAGAGTAAAGCATAGACTACATTTTTAGTCTTTGCTTTACTCTTCATAAACGAGCTAATCGCTCACGAAAGGAATATTACACTTGTATCAATTATTTCATCAAACATCTTGTATCAATTATTAGATATGCTTATCTCGTATCAATTATTACATATGCTACATACATTTTGTCTTTGTTTTACGTTTCAAAATGAGCTAATCGCTCATGGATGGAGTATTACACTTGTCTTGTATCAATTATTTCATCAAATACATCTCGTAAAATTATTATTGTTGTACATACGGAAACCATTTCAAATATAATAATATTGTACTCTTTTGCTGTCAAGAGATTTAATCTTTTATGAATAGTTCATATTTGATAACGTCTGATTCTAATAATGCCTACTTGTTCATTCCAGCCCCGGGAAAAGAGACTGATCAATGTCTACACGACTCTCAAATCTCTTCCCGGATCCTGGCTGGAACTCACTAATTCTTTTATCGTTCGAAATAAGGAATAACAAACGTGAAATGAAATTATAAGTTAAGCGACAATACAAATTAAATGTAGGCTAACTGGAAGAATGCGGAAAATAATATTGTACGTATAGGTATAAGTATCTTAACGTGATCATTTAAATAACGCGTATTCAATTCTAATATAAGAATGATTATTCATTTGGATATTTTTAATTAAGAATATCCGTTTCCCAAACTCAAAAAATGATCAGGTCAATTTGTGTCAAAAACAATTTAGTTGGACGAAATGTTTGGTGTATCTCATCATCTTTAAACGAGCTTCAATTTTATAATTGAGTTGCATTAAAATTGACACCGCACAGACGAGTATGATTGGGGTCGGTTGGTGCTGCTCCTCACAATGTAGCTCAATGACCTTATTTACAGAATTTTGTGCCACTGTGCCATCAGAGAATAAATAAAAATATCTTAAAAAATACAGCCTCACGCGCTTCAAAAATCCCGAATTTGCGATGAAATTTCATAAGTTTATTTGAGAGTTAAGGTTGTTATTACGGTCGTTAGACATATTTAACTGTAAATAGTTGCGGATATTTTATACGAACCGTATGTTTTTCCGAGAAACGATTCTAGACGTTTCGTTGAATGCTTATTCGACGTTTCGTTGAACGCTTATTTAAGGTCAACATTACCTCCGCGGATAAAGGTCGTCCTCCTGATGACGTTGAATAAGCACTCAACGAAACGTCGAGAATCGTTTCTCGGAAAACATACGGTTCTTATAAAATATCCGCAACTATTTATAGTTAAGTTTATTTGAGATTATATTATTGATGGAATTGGCGTTTACTTTCTACAGATTCACGATGATCTTCAAAAGGGGTGAATAAAACAATAGTATTACTCAACTAAAGTAGTATAATTAAATTAAAATAAAGTAATGACACTTCTTTTTATTATTATCTATAGTCTACACTCACTTGAAGAAGGAAACAGACGTTCCAGAAAAATGTAGTTATCACATTTAAAAATGTTTACATTATTATATTCCAGAACACATTCTTATTGTGAAGTTGCAATTTTTAGAACAAAGTTCTGTGAAATTTAAAACAAAATTAATTAATTAAAAGGACAAAGATATAGGAGTATCGAAACAGGTTTTCGAAAAGTTAATCCAAGTGGTTCATACAAAGTTATTTAAAATTAATAATAATACAATATACATCAAAAACTTATAATTTAGATGAATGTCCAGATTGCAATTACTATTTTGCGTGATGATATAAATATCACTTCGACATCCAGGTCTTTTATATGAATACCCAGATATCGTGGAAATCCAACATTACAATTCATGCATGTGTAACAAATATTGATGTACCTATTTCATATGCCATAACTATACAACTGTTCGTGAAAAGTATAACTGAAAAATGGTATTGCACCATTGTTTATGTAGACATAAAACACACAATGAAATTTCTGCTCCCTGTTTTGGATTTTCAATGACAATTATTTATGAATCCCTTATACTCCATATTTTCCTCAATCAACAATATCACACCAATTAGAATTGGACCATGTAGATTCACGACTACTTACACCTAAAAGGTCCCATCTAAAATTGGAAAAGTCGTAAATGTAAATTAATTAGGTTTTTTCACGGATATAATGGGTGATTACTAAACATGCATGACATGGGGGGGGGAAGGGGTAGTAATCACTGAATAAGGTAGGTAGTTGTAAATCTACATCTTCTCTATTTTTGAGTGTTGCGGTAACGGTCATCAAAATAACAATCTTGTAATTTTCAGAAAACGGCCGACTATATCTAAATTGCAGGCGCGTGCAGGGGGTATAATGAAGAATGACTTTTACGTAAACATAAATTTTGTGATACACAAAAGGAATTGCGCACCGTCAGAGCCTCTCGTGGTTTCTCGAAGACAACAACACTATGGAACACTGGAATCATCCAAGGCACCCTGGAATCGTCTGCTCGTAACCGTTAGAAGTTAGAAGTCCTTTAAAATTCGAGAAACCAACATGTTTTACATAAAATGACGAAACGGGTGCTATGGGGGTGTATAATTGTTTTGACGTTTGACAGCGCGACAAGTTTTATTAATTTTTTTTTAATTGTTAATTTAAAGACTATCGACAGGTAAGAATGACCCTAATGGATACTCATTTAAAACAAGGTGATTAGTACAGTTACATTTTACAGTAAAACATTAATACATTATACAATATAAGTATAGTACAATATGCGACTGCAAAATGAACGAAGTTCACGATCTCCGCACGACATAATAGGCACGTAGGCTCCCAGGTCAACCAAGTCAACAAGTCAACAAAAAATGTGTACCCGCGTCTTTGTGGCAATAAAATATTTGTTTAGATTGATTTCCGAAGAGTCCGTCTTACGCTACACGCTCAAATTATTTTCGGTCAGGAGTGATATAATTTCTCTTTTAAACTGTCATGTGAAATATGTCGACGTTGGGTTTACATGACGCGACCTCGTTGTACTGGATTTGCATTCTAGGTAGAGAAGCGAAATAAATGTTGGTGTTGTATGTAGACTTTTGTGTGGAATAGTGTTTGGGATATCGTAAACCGGTCAGGTATATTAATATCTATTATTGAGAGTATTGAGGGCAAGTCCAGTTTGTTGTTTACTATTTTGTGAAGTGTCATAAGGTCTGTGATTTTTCGTCTTTTTTCTAATGAGATTATATGGAAATTTTACGTACGTATCGAGCAATTCATTTAGACCTTGTCGGTAGGAATTTTTGATGAGAACCAAATTGTTGATGAGAACTCCAGTAGGCTTCTGATGAGGGATTTATATATAGTAATTGACGCGGCTGTATCGTGGAATTCTTTCGTTGTTCTGAGGACGAAGCCGAGAGTTTTGGATGCTCACCTAGAGATATCGTCTATGTGATGGTTGAATTTGCGGGAGTTGTCAAAGGTTATTCCCAGGTCTTTAATAGTTGTTAATAGATTAAGCGTGGTTTGCTTGATACTGTATTCAAATTGTATGGTTCTGCGTTTTTTGGTGAAGGATATTGAGTTACATTTTTCTGTGTTGAAGTTCACCATAGAAAAGCGAGATCGTTGCGGATCAGTGTGGCCAGAGTGATAATGCTAATCGGTTAGTAAAGAAGTACCCAGGGGCCTACTTGTGAACGGAATGTTCTCGATGTGACGTGAATTTAGTGCGAATCTGTGTGGACTATGTATTTGTTTTAGGAACAATTTACGTGAATTAAAGAATTGACCGGTGACTGTGTAAATACATAAAAGTTTAAATTATTTTAAATGTTTTATTTGCCTCGAAAGCCACATCCCGTGATAATATTACGCTAAAATTACGTACGAATAATGTGATAATAATTGTGATGGGAACATTGCGAGATACATATTTTATTTCGATTTTTTTTAAAGATGTCTTCATAAAAGTCACGGTCCAATACAAGTACTCATTGCACGCCTCTGCTATATTGAAATTAAAAAACGGGTTTAGATATAAATGAATTTGCGTTCTTCTTTATTTAACTGATCGAATAAATACCGTTAAACAGTAATAAATAAAAATGCGTCCCAGATTGCTTAAAGGAAATAAATTCGAAATTGAATTTTAACCAGTTCGTATAAAATCGAGTTCAAATACACACATTTAAAATATATGATGTATGTATTCGTATCATCTTACACGCGAGTTAATTAAGTACAGTGTCCGGTTTAAAAAATATTCCTTTTGAACAACTTTGACCAAATCGGAAGAAAATCGAGCCCACTGTGTGCGTCTTTGGTACCGCAGGCCAAATTTGGTACGTTTTAATCACCTTTCCGGTTTAATATAGTGCAACAACTTCTTCGTAGTAATTATTAAGTTTATCGGGTGTATGCAGTTTTAAAAAGGACACATGACATAAATATTGACAATTCACAAGATTTTTATTACATTCTTTGTATCATATTATACAGGGTGTCTCTTAGCTAGTAGCAAAAACTTTACAGGTGGATGCCTCAATAATGAGTCGAAAATGTTTAAGCAACCATGACTTATATATAGTTATGGAGATATGCAATATCAAAGTTTGCATTTTATTCAATATTTCTGACTTATTTTTTTCTAAAAATTGAACTATTATTATAGTAACTTATATCAATTGTGAAAAATTCATTCGCTTAAAATGTTATAAAATAAAATGATAAAAACCTTGGAAAAATTGAAAATAGAATTTTTCACAAGGTTTTTTTTCATTTTATTTGAATTGTCTTGAAGCGAATGAATTTTTCATAATCGATATACGTTACTGTAAAGATAGTCCCACGTTTACCATAAAATAAGTAAAACATATTGAAAAAAAAATGCAAACTTTAATATTACATATCTCCATAACTATTGATTAGGTTATGGTGGCTTGAACCTGTAAAGTTTTTACTACTAGCTATGACAAACCCTGTAAGTGATTCTCAATACATGTAGTGTTTTTTTGCCTGTTTAATAGCATCGATTTTAATCAGAAAAAATGAGACAAATTAAAAAAAATGCAGCTTTCTGGGTTATTATACGGTGTATGTCTGACCTTCTTGACCGGCGATTAGAAATCCATTGCAAGGTTACTCAGAATATTTGACACCCATACATTATGTTATAATTTAATACGGTAGGTACACTTTTAGATATTCAAAACGTAAGTAGAGCCGTCAGTTGTCATGACTAATAGTCGAAGAACTAATTTGTCTATCGGATTTAAATAGAAACTGATAGTCCGAAAATAGATTCGTTAGTTCGTGGTGATTAATTAATGAATACAAAAGGTTAGGTTAACACGAAAATACAAAGAGCTATGACTTTTGTAATATTTACTGAAGCAAACGAAATATAACTGTAGTTAAAGAATAATAGTACAACGATGTATCAAGATTTATTATGTCTCATAGAGACGAAGCTATGTTTTTATACGGGAAAGTTGGTATGGAAGTATTTTTGGGTGTTCATAGGGCTTTCCACCCATGATAGACTACCACATGTATCAAATTTTTGGAAGTTGTATACATGTTTAAGTTACACAAATTGTTTTGTATGCGAGTTGTATTTTTATTACCGCCACCTGCAGTTCAAGCTTTTTCATTCCCATAATCCAATACAGATGTCACTATTGATAATTAGGTATCTATATTTTGAATGGAGTTTTTAAAAAATATCCTTTTTATTTGTAAGTGAGATTCTTCCAAATTAATATCATTATACTAGAATATGCCTGAAAATTATTTCAATTCTTAACTCCCTTTTAGAGCTTCGTCTCTATAATAATATATCTAGATTAATGATGTCCCTCTGGAGATGAAATCCAGTATTGTGTTCATGAAAAATTTGGACATACTCAAAATAATCTGAATATAAAAATGTACTTTGATAAATAATTATAATAGTTAATAAAAGTATAAAGGCAAAGGAAAAACGAGTAGTTAGATAGTTAGTTGGCTATTAAAACTGGAACGATGAATTCAATTAATAAATCTATAAAATAATATAGTGATAAATGTTCAAGAAATATATTTAACAGAGTGTTAGTTAAATTTGTATAAACCACTGCTGGTAGTGATTTAACTAACACTCTGTTATAATGTCTAACCACAAAGTTAATGCTTTAAATATTAAATATATTAATAATATTGAAATATATTTTATTATTTTTATATATTTTTGATGTTTATAGCGTTAACTTTGTGGTTGGACATTTTTTTAAATTTTTTTTTCTCTTTCGTATAGTGAGTCGCATGACGTCGCAGAAAAGCACGTAGATGTAATTAGTGCATATTGCAAACTGGCAACCTCTATCGTAGAAGAAGTGAACACTCCACAACAAAGTGCATATAATTTACGACCTCGGAAGAAATAATCAGTTCGATCTCCACCCTATTATTATTATTATTATTATTAGTTCGCGCTCCTGATGACACTGGATAAGACTTCAGCGAAACGTCGAGATTTGCTTCTCGGTGAAATATTCGTTTCGTATAAAATATCCGTTTTATTTAACACATTAAAGTTTTGTGATGTGTTTCGCTTCAGTAATAAGACCTCTTGGCCGGTTGAAACGCAGACAAATGTAAAGTTTTGGAGAAGGTATACTTATGTATCAGTAAGATCTTCTTCTTCTTCTTCTGTCCCTTATATTATTGGGTCGGGGTCCCTGCACCGCACAAAAAATTCCAAGTTTTCCTGTCTTGGACTTCGTTGCAGTCCTCCAACTGTTTCCGCCAGCTCCTCTTGGGTCGGCCCCTTGGTCTTCTGCCTTCTGGTCTTGCCTGGAATATCCGCCTTGGCAGTCTATCTGCCGGCATCCGCAAGATACGTTCCAGCCACCGTAACTGTGATTTCTCGATAAACGTTAATAAGGGTTCTACTTCGAGACATTGTCTTATTTGATTCAGATTCTTTCCCTCCAGGTAACTCCTACTATTCCTTGCAGAAATCCCATGTCGGCAGCCTGTAGCCTTGAGTGGGTACTTTCGGTAAAGATACAGTGCTCGTGGCCGTACACTAGGGTTGGCCTGAAAACTGATTTGTATACTGCAAACTTTGCTCGCTGGCTGAGCTCCGCTTTTCTGAAAACGGGATAATACAGGGGTCGTGCTACCTGGCTTGCGGCTTCTATCCTCCTATTCAATTTACAATTTATAATCCTGAGATGTTATTACACCGAGGTATTTGAAAGTGTTCACCTATTTTAGACGTCTGTTCTGGCACGTTATGTTACATTGGTCTTTGCTTCTGTCAATCACCATGATTTCGGATTTATCAGCGCCCAGGCTCATCCCTTCGCGATTTGTTTCCTTGTCAAATTTGTCGACGGCTATTTGTAACTCCTCTGGTGATTCTGCTAGCAAGGCGACGTCATTTGAAAATATCAGTCTCTCCACCTCTACTTCCTCGATGCTCGCCCCATCATGGGCAATGCTGTTTCGGCTAATGTTGTTCATAAATACCGTGAATAGGATAGGCTACGTTGGACATTTTATTAGTGAGATGTGTGAAGGAATTCTGCTTAAGATGACATCGTTAAGATGTCTTCAACCTTTCTTATATGATACCTGCCATTGACTTTGAGGCAGGTTCACTCAAGGATCTTCCGTCAACATAATCTTTCATCTCTTCGGTAAATTGTCTAGCCCATTGCCACTTGAGCTTGTAGGGCTTTGGGAAATATCTTGATTCTAAGGCGAATTAGCGCGAAGGGTTTATTGAATAATCTAAAAAAGGTTGCTTCCGTGGTTTGGACTTGTAGAGTTTGGACATGTTGAGAGTTTGGACATATTTGGTTTAGTCACTTATTGATGCAATTCGACTTTTACTCGAGCAGAATATTTCTTTCACGTATACGCTCTTAAAATACTAAGGCGATCGTCTGGAAAGGCGAGCGAAATTTACATTTTTTTCTCATAGCTTCTCTTCCATTTTGTACCTATCACACTTTTGTATCGAAAGGAAATAAATTGAAATTTATTACGGTTCATTAATTTTAAATACATTATCATTCTAAAACCCAAAATAAATGATTTAAATCATCGAACCAATGATGTTTTAGAAACAAAAAATTGCTCTTAAAATATTCTTAAGTTTTCACGGCCTTTCTGAATCTTCTGGTCCGAGTTTTCTGGGATATTCTGTCGTGTTTCTACAACCTTTCTGGCCGACGTTTCGGATCCCATTGAAGGGTCCATTATAGGGCTGATATGTTGCTCACTTCAACAACAACAACACGTTGGCATGAAAGGTCGTAGAAACACGACAGAATATCCCAGAATATTCAAACTAGAAAACTGTTCCAGTTTGTGGACTTTATGTGACTATATGGACTTGTGATATGTTTTTTTTCGATAATATTACAAAGTAAACGATTATCTTTAAATATTAAAAAATATTTTATAATCGTAATGATGGTTTCCTCCCATTTTTTTGTAAAATAAACTATTTAAAAAAAATTTTTTTTCGAGATTTATTTAAATATTTCATTTTTACATAGATGACAACTTTTTAACTTCAATAAATAAAAATAATTAATATTTTTATTTTAAAATAAAAACTAAAAATCAAAAACTTACTCAATATTCCTGATTTCAGGTTTTTAATCAAGGTACAGTTTATTGTGTCTAAATACATTGCGTTTTCATCAAATAGCTGAAATTATGAATATTGACTAAGATATTAATCTTTTTAGTTTTATGTTTAAAATTATTATGCATACTCTTTTGGGAGTGGTTTCGCGCAGTAAACTTGTTATAAAACATAAAAAATATTGTATTTTTAATTATTATGGTTTAGAATTAAACCCTCAAAATTTATTATCATACTATTTAATTTGTAGATTATTTGAATAAAATTAAAAACATTGCTCTTTACGTAATATAATTTATTCGCGATGCGTCGTTTTATATAATATTAAGTTTGTTTGTAAAGTTCATAAGATGTGCTGCGTTTTTTATATGAAAAGAAAATATCTTTCGTTTAATATTTTTGAAAAAAAGTGACGAGAAAATAATGATATGTATTTTTTGTATATACGACGTAAGTATTAAATGCTTCCTTCCTAAGCATCGCTTGACACTCCTGCGCTGCCGTCCGCTAATAGACGTACTAACTTGGGTATGCCTTTAACGCGGCGCGTGCAACTCAATACATATCAGTAGGAAAGTTTAACTCGTCCGGGCGAGACGCTGGCCGGTTTGTTCCACGGAAGGAATTCCAAAGATCGCGTTACGATCGAACTAGTAAACACAAAATCTTCAATTTATAAGAGAAAACAGTTCACAGTCGTCGAACCGAAACGATTATCGCTAAACCAGATGAAAATAAACTAACGATAATTAAATACAAGACACGTGAATATCTTGACGGGACGCCGCGGTGTGAAATTAACGTGAATCATGAGGGAGGCTTTGCAAATTGTGAAAGTTGTGTTTTAAAGAAACCCTGAATACCATTTAATTTTTATTTCATAAGTATTTGAGTTTAATTAGCTAAATAATTCCTAAAAATGGGCGGAATGAAACACGTCGTTGGAATCACGATATTGATTTTAATATCTATAAGTAAGTTTTTGAAAAATTTTCATTTTTTCCTTGTAATTATTTTTTCAATTATTCCCAATTTCTTACTAATTATTATAGTGTTTTTAACAATAGTAATGATTTAGTAATTTATATGAATGTATACCTTATTTCTAATATTTTTCCAATGTGTAATACTTTGTTTCATCCCCAAAGGAATTTCTTGAATGATATCTATTTCCTGACTATGTTAATACATTGTATATATAATTTTACTATTTTTTCTCTTTCAGCTTGTCGTTTTACAAATTTCTTACACCCTTTAATTCGATACTGACACACTCAATATAATTGATCCTGTATTTCTTTAGTACCTGTGTACTTTCTATATAATAATTTATTTTCATTTCTTTTCTATAATATTTGACACTTATTTTTGTAAAATACTGCTAGTGTTATCTACCAGTCAGTACTTTTGATAGTCGGAAATATTTTTTTTTATGATTAGAGAAAATTGATACCATTTGTACGTATAATTACAGTATATCTTAATCATTCATAATATCATTTCAACATTCTCGGCAGACTTTCCAAGATAATTAATTTTTTTAGACTCGTTTAAATTCCGGACTATTTCTCTTTACTTGGAGTGCAGCGTTACTATATTTAAAATAAATTAGATATGTAAATAGGACATGAAAATAATGTATCACCATTCGCTGTTCAACTTTTTGTATGATTTGAAATCGTGACCAGCGAATAGTACACTTTAATGTTTATTTAGTTTGTTTACGTCAGCTGACAGGTATTTGTAGAAATCGCCTTCATAAACGAACCGGTCTCTGTTCAGTTGTTAATTCTCGTGATACGGTTAACACAGTCTCCAATAAATAAACTAAAAGCTATTGACATCTGATCTCTTACCAACGAATGTTGGAGATAACGAGATATGACTGAAGGGAAATTAACTAATTGAGGTGGGAGTAGTAATTTATTATAATGCCACACTACTGTACTGGATGTAACGAAGGTTTACCATGTTTTATGTTTGGATGCCAACATAATAGTATATAATTAATTCGAATGATTTTGAAATATATATTAAATATATTAATAACAACAAAAAACTTTATAAAATAAAGAATAGTAAGTAAAAAGCAAATGCAAAATTGTACTAGTTCAAGGACAACAAAAATAAATAAGACTTTAGTTCATTTAACTGTACACGGTTCTACTGGCTATTCTAAGTCTAAGTAATTCTTTAGTTCGGGTATGCACCTACAATGAAAAATGTCAACGAATATCGAGAACTTATTTTCAATGCGATACATGCGTTATTTGTTTTTATTTTATTAATGTACATGCTTCAAACTTTAATTTTTAGTATACGTTGTATCCTGATGAAGTGACCATTGACCTCGAATCATGTTGATAACTCAATAATTATACAAAGATATGTTACCAAAATGTCATTTTGCATTTATTGAAGAAGATACATATATTTAAAAAAATTGAAATAGAGATGCGAACGCGGAATACGTGTCACATCAATATTCTTACTATTTTCAAACTAAACTAAACGCTTGTGCTATGAAAATAGGACTAACTTGCTCGTCTGGATTGAGGTTCGAACCTGCGATCTTTGGATCACGAGGCGAGAGTCCTAACCACATAACCAACAAGCTACTCTTTTTAAACATTCGAACAAAAAATGGCGCAAAGTGCAATGTTGATCCATTAAGTGTAATAAATTAAATTAAAAATTTTACAGCACACCTCTCACTTTTGTCAAGCAATTTAATTATTTCTTCTTTAAGAGAGGGGATTGGGCCGCAGGGGAAGCATGTTCCCCCTCGTGTATGTTTAAGACATATTTAAAAAGCAGTCAAAGTATTTTTCTTGCATAATTAAACCAACAATTTCTCACAATGGACATGGTTTTTATATATTTTTAAAATTTCGTTCCAAACGGAGTCCCTTCAAGTAAAAACGTTTTCTTGTAATAAAACGCGATTTATTCACTAAGAAATTATACTTTTAAGAGTACTTGGTTTGACCTTTTCATAATTGTTTCCAAATTTAGTAGCTCAAAGTAAATTTTTAAAACAAGTCAAACATATTGGAACTAGCACGGCCGCAGCCGTCCTACCAGGCTGTGTACTAAGAAATAGTTACGTTCGTTCATGTCTATATATTTTGGCGTCTATGGTATCTAATCTAAATAAAATGATTTCGTTGTCTGTCTGTCCTTAATGTCCGTAACTTACCGTAACTCCGGAACCGTAACTCCGGAATTACAACTATTGAAATTTAGAGTGAGACACGCAATCTGCGCGCAACACGCAATGGCTCAGGCAATACGCAACAGTCGCCTACCAAATTACGGCTAGTATATACAGTGTATAACAGAACTACCCCAATACTTTACAGGTGGATTCCTGTTTTGGTTATGAGTCGAAAATGTTCAAGCAACCATGACCTAAACCAATAGTAAAGGAAATATGTGACATCAAAGTTGGCATTTTTTTCAATATTTCTGACTTATTTTTTGCAAAACGTTGGACTATGAGTAAAGTAACTCATATCTAATATGAAAAATTCATTCTCTAATACAAGTCAAATAAAATGATAAAAACATTCCAATTCAAATTAAATTTTTTCGGAGTTTTTATTATTTTATTTAACTTTTATTGAAACGAATGAATTTTTCTTAATTGATATAATTTACAATATAATACTTCAACGTTTTGTAAAAAAATATTGCATAACTCCATAACTATTGATATTAGGTCATGGTTGCTTGATCATTTTCGACATGTAATCAAGGCAGGAATCCACCTGTAGAGTATTGCGGACTAGCTCTGTTACGCCCTGTATATAGATCATTGGTTATAACGTATACATTTTACGACGACCAAGTAACCTTGGTAATCCATGGGCGTGTTTAATTTCGCTGAGGTTATTTATATTTGTTAAATTGATTTGAAAAAACATCAGTGGCGTTCCGTTCCAGATGCATTGATTGCCCGATTTCTTTGACCAACATGTCTGCCGGCATCGGCGGTGCTAACTGTTATTCAGGTTTGACCACCATTGATGCCACTGGCATGATATTTTTATTGAGAGATCTCGTATGTCAAATCCTGGTCGCATGGGATAATCAATCTTATGACAAGCACGCAGAAGTAGTACAATTCTTTGAGCCGGCATTTCTTTAAATTATGTTTTATCGTTGAACGGATGTACACGCTAATGCGAGGTCAATCGGTCGTAAAAATATACACGTGAATAGAATGAGTTCGAGAAATTAACTATACGTCACCTGTCGTAACGTAGTTTTGCCATACTTGGACAATTCAATTGAATTATTTAGGGAAATGTGGTTTATTGTTTTAATCCTTAATATTATTTTTTCTTATTATATTAAAGAACTCATTCTTATTATAAAGATGATTTTTTTCCAGAACGAATTTCTGTGAAATTTAAAACTAAATTTATTAAACAATTAGAAAGACATGCAGAAAAATGAAATCAAAGAAAAAATATTTTGGCTGCTACCGGATCTCCTGTCTGGGTTCGAGACCCGGTACCATCCAAAATATTTTTTTTTGGGCTTTCACGATGTAACAATTTCTAGACATTTTATTTGAAGTATTCATTCATTTAATGTACATTTGTTTTATGTTCACTTTACCTTGTTTCTTATAAAAGCCCCGAAGGACGTTAATAAATTAAAAAAAATTAAAATATTGATGTAATATACATGTATGTATGCATATTAAGAGGTTAAACCACCCTGAGGTATAAAAAAGACTTTTTTAAAATATATTCCACGTACAAACTACAAACGGCATACACTGGTTGATAATCAGTAATAAGAATGTTCTTGGGTTTTTATGACTACTCAAAATCTTCTGGTTTGTGTCTTCTGGGGTGTGCCGTTTTTTTACTGGGGTATTATGCCCCGTAAATTTATTTTTATACATACATAAAAAAATAGTAAAAATAATATATTATGTTTTTCGGGGGTATTATGTCGTGTAAAAACACGGCATAATACCCCAAAGGACACAAAACAGAAGATTGGTTAATATTATTCAAGTTACGTGATGTCCCGTAAAGGTTCTTCTCCGTGACGCGCGCAGCTGGTGGAGATCATCGCGTTGCCAGAGTTTGAGTGAAAATAATCTAATTATTTTCATGTTAAATAATGTAATAAACATAATGTAGAAAATTGAAAAAAAAATTTTTTTCCAACGAAATCAGTTTGAAAATATTTTTTTTTTTCCTAAAAAGTCGAAATTACATGTTCAAAACGAGCAAACGGCGCATTTGTTAGAAAAACATATTTATTTTATTTATTTACTTTATTTTATTCGGTCATCCAACAGGGAGACACAATCGCTTGATAAGATGAAATATAAAAAAAAAATTGTTAAATGTCTCCCACAATTAAAGGATAACATAAATAGGACATAACCATAGATAAGTCTATTTGACAATGACAGATAAGACATCATTTAACCGATCGTTTCAAATTTAACTTTAACATAGACATGAAGGGGCTCGTGAAGTATATAATATACATGATCAGGGAAGGGGACGAGTTTCTAGTATCCGCCTCACCATAATATATGACGATACTTTTCATATTTAGTGTTAAAAATATCTATTGAATTTAAGAGGTAATTATAATCTGAGCATATGCGTGGAATGGGAGAGGATTTCCTATTGTTGGTTTGATAAATTGATATAAATAAATAAATATGCTTCATAATATATAATATTATAAGTAAGATGGGTATAAAATGTTAACATATTCGGCCTAATAATTTTTGAAATATTTTGTCCACCAGTCTGAAAAAGAGTTTTGAGGAAAACGCAAAATAATATGAAATTCGTTTAAAATTCACCAATCACGCTTGCCTCATATTGCTAAAAGTCAGCCAATTTCGGAATTTTAGAATGAATGACGTCTAAAATTATTCTTAGAACCTTAAGTTCAAGATAAGAATTTTTTTTGCAAATGTAGACGCGGTGTGCCGCTTAATAATATTTTAATATTTTAATGTATTATAACGTAACGCAAAACACATAAATTTTCACAATATTGTTTTTTTTAACTTATTCATTTGGCACACGGTCAATGAGCAAGATTTTTTTCGGATCAGATCAGAACAGATCAACCTTAACGCTGCTAATGGAGTAGAGTACGAACACTAAATAAAATAGGTATTGAGAAATAGTTCTTAGGAAAATATTATTAAATTTTAAATAAGATGGTGAGTGTGCTGGGTGATTTGTTACAAAATATTAGAATGTTCAATTTTATTCATTTTCAAAGCACACTAAGATGTTGAGTAAACATTTCATAACTTTGCACTTTTTAATACACTGAAACGATTGTATATAATTCACAGAGTGTATTTGACTGATTTTCGAGGTGGGCGCACGTTTATTTGTTTATTGAAGAGAGATTTGTTTATTTATTTATAGAGCTGGTGTGCAAAGTTATGAAACATTTACGCTACAATACTTCATTTAAAATGTATTGGACAATCAACGTGAATTTTAGCAACTATGCTTAAAATAGATGTAGCAATAAAAAGCAGCATTTTAGAAATATAAGCGATATTCATACATGAGATGTGGGGCATAAAAGCAAAGGCAGCAATATCCAAAAAAATTAAAAAATGTTTTGAATGCAGACACCGAGTCACCATCTTATTTAAAATGTATTGAATTCTAGATTTTATGTATCTATCCCTTCCAAAATCATGTTTCCTATAAATTTATAGGCTATTTTTCCTATACAATTTCGAATTCAGTATCTTCTCTGTGTAGTTTTTTGGGATATTCCGCCGTATATAGCGGATCTCTCTGTCCAGAAAGCTCAGATGTACACGGCAGAATATCCCAGAAACCACATACAGGAGGTTCTGAATAGCCGTGAAAACTTGAGAACATTAATATCGATTAATATTCAGTACATTATAAATGATATAAATGCACATTAATATTCAGTACATTATAAATTGGTTATCCTCGAAGACTGCATTATTTTTTTTTTTGGATATTGCTGCCTTTGTTTTTGTACCCTACAAATGAATTTTTCAATTGGTGCTAATGTATAACATATGTGGTTCTTTAAAATCTCTATATATATTTTTTTTTTTCCACATCTTTACTTACTTAAAACAAAATATGTAAGATAATATATTAATACCTTGATTTTATGCTCGATTAACCGGTTCACCGAAATATTATTTTTTGTAATATTTTATGTGATTATTGTTATAAATTAGATTAGACTTCATTATACTACGACTAAAATTATTCATAGAACTTTAAACTGTAAAATAAGGCAATTTTTTTCTGAAAATGTTGAGTTGCTCTACTGCTTAGTAATCGCATATTATAATGAATTATAATAACATAACGCAAAACACATAATATATATTTGAGTCATAAATAAGAAGTTGATACATGTTTTTTCTATATATACAATTATGCCTTTAAATGTTACCTTATAAATCTTTTTGTAAATGTGCGATAACCTAATTATTTTTGTATTTATAACAACTCACTTTTCACGGTTAGTACTGTAGTTCATTTTGTGGATGATAACTGTCTAATTTCTATTAGGAGGCTTTTATTGAGTTTTGGAACACAGTAATGGAAGTATATTTAACCAAATGTTACGCATAGAGTTTTGGAACACAGTAATGGAAGTATATTTAACCAAATTCTACGCATTAAAATTCTATTAAAGAGTGGTAGTACATATTAGATTAATCAATGTGCTCATTTTCTTATGAAATTATACTTCATAATACGTATGCTTAAGCGCAACTACAGCCTAAAGATTTTTAATTATTTATTTTACGAAAACGACATTCACACAATATTACAAGAACTTGTTTAAGTGCAATGTTTTTATGTGCAATACTGGCAGTCGTCAAATTGAATACGGGCAGGTGGGTTTGATCAAGGTTAAGAGAGCTAAGCGCAGGTATATTGTAGTTTGATCGACCAGTTTGTCCGAGGACGAGACGTGAACTGATTTTTAGAAGTTTTTTATGTTACCCATGCGTTGATGTCTCTCTGAGAGGAATGTTGAAAGAATTTACGCTCGAAGAACTTTGAAATAATTTGAACAAAATATTTGCTCACTTTGCCACTGTTTGATTTGTGTACATTTGCTATAACGAACGTCATAATAAAATGGTTGTTTGTAAATAACATACATACATATATCGCTTTACACAAGTTTATTTAATATTCATCTATAGCCATAAAATTATTGCTTCGAATATTAAAATTATTCTGTATTCTAGGTACTAGAAGGCTTGATTTGTTGTGCGGTTTAGGTACATTGCTTTTCGATATCACGTGTTAGATATATATTATTTTTCTTAAGATTTCATTAAATGTAATTAATAACGTAAGTAGATATTCATAGGAGCGCAGGTTATGGTCAAGAGTCTCACAATAACGATAAAATTTATTAAAGCAATTTATCCACAGCAATTTGATATAGAAATGATTACGTATAACTTGGAGGTCAATCTCACACGCATGATTTTCGTTGCACAATGAGCTAAGATGAACTTATTAATATGGAACAACGAAAAAAGTGTTATTTGCTAATAAAATAAAATGGACAAGCCGGTTTTTTTGGCCTCGAACATTTATGATAGTAAAAATAGATTTTTAAGACTTTTACTGTCTAATTGTGCAATAAAAGATTTTCACAAAAAACGGAAACTGATGAAAGTTGATAAAACGCAAATATCCAAAAAAACTTTTAATGGAAGTCATCGAGGATTACTAATTTATAATGTGAATTTGAGATATATAGATTTTATAGGAAACATATCCAATATAACATATCCAACACGGCATAATATAGGAAAAAAAATGTCTATAAATTTATAAGAAATATGATTTTGGAAGGGATAAATACATAAAATTTAGATTTCAGTACATTTTAAATTAGTCATCTTCGTTGACTGCATACATTTTTTTAATCATTTGGATATTGCTGGTTTTTTTTATACCCTACATATGTAGGATATAAAAACAAAGGCAGCAATATCAAGAAAAAATTTAATGCTGTCTTCAAAGATTACTTATTTATAATGTACCAAATCAAGATTTTATAGGAAACATATCCAATAAATTTAAAGGATATATGATTTTCGAAGGGATAGATACATAAAATCTTAAATTCAAAGATTACTTATTTATAATGTACAAAATCGAGATTTTATAGGAAACATATCCAATAAATTTAAAGGATATATGATTTTCGAAGGAATAGATACATAAAATCTTAAATTCAATACACATTAAATTATTAATCCTCGGTGACTGCATTCAAATAATTTTTAAAATTTTTTGGATATTGCTGCCTTTGTTTTTATACCCCACATGTAGGTGATTTTTTTGTCAACTGCATATTCCACGTATGGTATTTTTTATCAATTTATCTCGAATTATCTTATTATCTTTCGTGTGCACAACTTATTGGTAAAGTTCGCAAGGTTTGCAGTGAAAGAACGTTCAAAACTGGTTTTTGAGGCGTGACCCAATACTGTGATCATTTTAACTGCACCGCCAAGTGAAATCTCTTCGCGGTCCTGGTGAAATTAAAAGCGGATGCATTAAGTATGCCAAAAAAGTATTTTTAATTTAATGGTGCTACAGAATTAGTGGGAATGCAGTAATGTAAAAAATCACTATTAAGAGTTATCATCATTATTAAAATAATTTCCTACTGTCCATGTTGATATACATAAGAAAATATGATTAGCTGTCAACGTCATATGATAATATAAAACAAAGTCGATTAATATGAAAGTATGTGGCAGGGGATTGCAGTGAGAACAAGAAACATGACTTTTTCCTAAGCACGTGTTTTGAAAAGAAACCGAAATAAAAGATATATCTCGTTATATTCCTATCACAATAATTAACATATTATTCAGATTTTAATATTTCATAATATTCTGCCAGATAAATATGTAATTTAGATTTTTTTCCAAACATATGTTTAAACAAATTTGGCGATTTTTGTTCTCCACTGAACGCCCCTGGTGTGTGGTTATCCTGTCAAATAAAATAAAATATTTTGCTATAGTATTTGGGTTGATTTTTTTAAAATACATTAAATTTGCAAAATATTATTTCTTGCTTTTTATATATAGAGTATGTCTCAAAGCCAATAGCAAAATTTTTAGGGCGTTTTCTTCATCCAGTTTTGAATTTAAAATATATGTTACGCCTTTGGGGAATTGTTGAACAGTTAAGGAGATAAGCGACATCAAAAGTTGTATTTAAAATAAATATGACTTATCTGTTGTAAAAAAGTTAAACAGTAAATGATAGTAATACATATCAAATATATAAAAATTCATTTGCTTTGACACGTTATAAAAATCTTTCAAAAAATCTCCTTCAAATTACTGTACGATTTTAATATTTTTTGATGGGTATTAAAGCGAATAAACGTTTAATATGCGATAAAAGTTGCTTTCATGATACTCCCACGTCCTACAGAAGATATGTCATAAATATTGAAATAAGAAGTATATTTTGATATCACGCATCTCAACTGTTGCGATTTCACTCAAAGTTTAAATAACATTTTCTATCCAAAATCGAATGGAAACGACCCCCTATAAAGTTTTTGCCACTAGCCGACATAAGCTACGAGACACCCTGTATACTAATTTCTGCACATCAGTGATACTAAAAGTTTTTTTTAATAACAGATCGACTCCCCTAAAGATTTTCCCACTAGCTATGAGACACTATAATTTTAGTAAAATTTAAAAAGTAACATCACAAATTAAGTATGTTTTTATTGTTAGTAATAGAATTGTGTGTTTAAAAACGGAACAGATGTAGAAGGTATTTTCTAAATATTTAATTATGTATTTTACATAGTGCATTAGACTAGATAAACTTGTTTGTTTATTTGTTGATGACGGTGTTTTCCGACGATTTCACTTATGGTTATGTAGACATTTAATTTTGAAGCAGTATAATTATACCAGTGGCAGTGTGTGGGTAAAAGCTGTATTTATTAGTGGATAGAATGTTTAAGTAATTATTACACAGAACGGAAAATCTTAAAATTATTTAGTATAATTTTTGTGCGTACATATTTGTAAGTTTGTCGCATATTTTCTTCTACCCCTTATCCTATTGGGTCGGGGTCTCTGCACCGCATAAACCCTTTGCTGTCTTGGGCTTTGCTCTTCACGTCGCGTCAGTCCAATTTAGTTGCAACCTCGCTTCGCAGCAGTCCTTCAACTGTTTCCACCAGCTCCTCCTAGGACGGCCCTCTGGTCGTCTGCCTTCTGGTCTTGCCTGGAATATCCGCATTGGCAGTCTGTTGGCATCTGCAAGATATATCCCAGTCACTGTAACTGTGATTTCTCTATAAACGTCAATAAGGGTTCTACTTCAAGACATTACCTTATTTGAGTATTTTTGATTCTGTTCCTTCTGCCAACTCTCACTATTTGTGGTAGATATCTCATCTTGGCAGCCTGTAGCCTTGAGTGGGTCAAATTAAATCGATTTTTAATGTATTTTGTAAAGTTGACATAAGCCACAATTATAAATGATTTATAATATGATAATCTATCAAGGTTATTATGATAATATACAATGGAATTTAACCTGAGAATGGTGACGTTTATGTATATCTGCGAGACCAATGTTATAAAAAATCCTTGTTACTATTTAATCAAATTCGTTCTGTCTTTCTATTACCTTTCTTCTTTGTGTACGTGGCTAACAGAAAAAAACTAGATTGTGAATACAGAAAAAATGTTGTTCTCAAAGGTGCAATAAATATGTATTGTAACGTACCTACCTGCACACCTAAGCTAAATACCTAACTATAAAGTTTAATAATGTAAGTTTTACGAAAAGCCCAAAGCTTGAGACTTTAAGCTATCGAATTGAGCTTTATTACAGCTTTTGGGACTTTTAAGCACACACTTTATGCTTTAAGTTTCTAAATAAAAACTTAAGTCGAACTTAGAACTTCGGAAGTATATTTACATGAAAGCTAATATTATTTTTTTTTTCGTTAAGAATTTATATTTTCAAAAATTGGCCAGTCGTGATCTATCTAGTGGTTAGGAAAATTCCCCCTCCGTTCTGTCCGTAGCTATCCAAAATTCTTTTGATATGTGGTGAGATTCGTATTCTTATTAACGCGACTAGACTAATATAGATCGAATTCTTACCTAACTATGGAAATAACAAACGCACGTAACTAATCCGTACTCGTCCTTCTAGAAACCGCTCTAGAATTCTACAGTTTCGCCTATATGAGAGATAGCCGATATCGTCCACGTCCGGA
>JADDOH010014633.1:0-32730 GCA_016648135.1 Agrypnia vestita | reverse complement strand
GCTCGGTCTTATTCTAGTACCACACTGTTTTATCGACACGGTCAAAATTATTTACTAACGGCTCACAGCGGTGCAAAATTCAATATTTTTTTAACGACCAAATTTTTAAATATACCCTGTTTTAGTGTAGTACACTGTACAGTCTAGGTACAATAGTACACTGTTTTATCGACATAACCAAAATTCACATACATTTTCTTTACTTGTATTTACTAATTAATAAATGTATAGCTATTAGCTTTTTTAAATTTTGGGGTCAATTTCTGTCGCTGCTCAATTGATATGATTAATTTTAAGATGTCAAATTTTACACATTTGATGTGTAGGTACTGTACTGTACTGTAAGGCTCGCTCTTTTTTTTTTTTGAGCTGCTGCAAATAAAATAATGGTCGCTAACTCTGCGCAGATGGCGTCTGACGTTTGAAGAGCGCGGCTTGGTCCACAAAAGGCGGCTTCTAATGGTCGGCTAATTAAATGCAATTCCTTCCAATCATCGAGACGCATTGAAGCGACTACAGATACCGCACTCACTCGCCTCGAACATTCTTAAAAGGAACATATTTTATCGTTTCCGCAACTGACATGCTCCTACTTATGTATGTATTTAGACCATTGGCGATTCTCACATTCCCTGAAAATCCCTGATATGCCATTTTCATGGCATATCGCTAGTTGAATGAATACATGCACAAAAATAGAATCTATTGAAAAATACAGAAAATAACTACCTTTAAAAGCAACATCAATTGTTCGGCTGTTTTCTGGAAATAACAATCATTATTATTGTGTAACATTACTAGCTGTGCTCGCGCGGCTTCGCACGCGTAGATTTTTAGTACGCTGTTTGGATCGTCATAGAACTTTTGCGAACCTTCTAGAACATTCTCCTTCCAGAACTTTCAAGAAATTTGTCGAATGTACAGGAACCATCTAGACACACCGACACATTCCGCCACTCAGTTTAGAACCTTATAGAACTTTCGGGAATTTTCTAGAACCTTCTCCTTCCAGAACTTTCTAGAGCAGGTTTTTCCGGAAACTTCTGGACTCACCGACACAGTCGGCGCGCCTATTTTGAAACAATCTGAAGCATTAGCGGCCTTTCCATAAAAAAACAATGCGCTAGAAAGCACATTTTCGTCACCTACTCCCACCCACGCACAGCCACCCCTACCAAACTCGCATATTTTCGATGTGACACCAAGGGCTATCCACCACCATAACCACCGGTGGGTGGTTGTGGCTGGTTGTGGAGAAAACTTGGCGGGTAGGGTAGGGTCTTTTTTTATATATATATATATATTGATAACTCCATCACTTTTTGACGTTATTAAGTTTGACAGGTCTGGATTAGGGTAATTTCACATTTTTTTAAATAGAAAAACCGTAACTCTGGTTTAAAAATACGTTTATAAAAAGATTTTTTTTAAATATGTATATTAACATTAAAAAATGGTTTTGGAAATCACGATTTTAAACTCCCGCCAAAACGCTTATTTTCGCAAGTGACGTTAGGCATCAATTTTTATGTCAATCTGACGTTTAACACGTAACAGCACATTCGCGTATTTAGACGTTCATTCGTTTTTTTTTTACAAAATAAGCCGGCTATTTGTACAGTGCTTCCATAATGTTAGGGAAAAAGTTTTGTAGATATTGCATGGTACCCAAATGTAGAAATTCGTCCCTGAAAACTGAAAAATGAATCCAACATCAAGGCATCAATTTTCGGTAAATTATCGGATTTTCCATGCGAAAATCCATCCTCCATTACTTTTAAAAGTATTCTTAGATAGTTGTTTTATTAAAATAGGTCACAAACACGGCAAAATTTATATAAAAACCATGCAAACACGAGCAAAAACAAAGCGAAGTCGAACAGTGACCATAGAAAATAAGCAAATTACAGTGACAAACATAATAGATCACATATTATGGTTTATATATAATTCTTGCTAAAAAGCTAAAGAGTAGCTTGTTGGTTTTGTGGCTAAGACACTCGCCTCTTGAGAAAGTGAATATAAAAAAAACTTGGTTTTTATGGGTTAGTTTTTTCTTAATCTATTTCATATATTTTCATAGATATCTATAAAATGTTAAATGGGTAATTTAACATTTTATAGATAACCAATCAGGAAGCTCTAAAACGTAAACAAACGTTATGACATTCATAAATTGTGAAAAATTCTTTAGAAGAAGTCTTTCTTCCTTCGTCAGAGAGATCCTCATACTACAATTTTTTAATTTAAATTTATTTAAAAAAGGAACCCATAAAAAACAAGTTTTTACAATACTCCCTGTCTCATTTTCGGGTTTCGTGTCTACCATATGCGTCGGAATCTCCATACAACTTACTGATTTGTATAAAAAAACCATTAAAAATTTGAAAAATCCAAAATTATAGTATAATTTTTATTTTTTTTTAACGAAAATTTGATAGATCTTCTTGATCGTCGCCACGAGTCTACTTGCAAAGTTTCAGCTTGATTGGATCACAGGAAAAGGGTTAAAAATCAATCCAAAGTTTTTTCGTCAGACAAGCCAATGCCATGAGTTAAAAGAAAGGAAGTATAAAATTTATAATTTTTCAGATGTCTGGAGTCCTTATACTGGAACTGCTGCGAGGAGCGGTTCTGCTGGGACGACAGCATCGCCCAGTACAAGGAGTGGGAGACGGACGCCGGCCTGCCCCCGCACCCCCAGGGGCTGCACAACGGGGGCGCCAGCCTCGAGAGCCTCCCCGTGACCAGGCAGCCCGTGGCCAACAACAACAACAATCACCTGCAGTTCGACTACCAAGACACCCACAGGGAGGTGCTGGTGGAGGTGCCTATACTGGCTCCAAATATCTACCAGGTAATTTATTTATTTATTTATTTAATTCGGTCATCCAACAGGGAGACACAATTGCTTGATAAGATGAAATACAAAAAAAATAGTTAAATGTCTCCCTCAATTAAAGGATAAAACAAATAGGACATAATCATAGATAAGTCAATTTGACAATGACAGATAAAACATCATTTAAACAATTGTTCCAAATTTAGCTTTGACATAGACATAAAGGGGCTCGTGATGTATATAATATACATGATCAGGGCGAGGACGAGTTTCTAGTATCTGCTTCACCATATGATGATACTCTTCATATTTAGTATTAAAAATATCTGTTGAATTTAAGAGTTAATTATAATCTGAGCATATGCGTGGAATGGAAGAGAATTTCCTATTGTTGGTTTGATAAATTCGAAGGGAGAAGAGGTATTTCTGTCTGTTAGGTCGGAATGGGACATGGAAAGGTAGCAAGCTGGTGATTTCAGGAGAATCAATAAGGTTATGAATTATTTGGAAAAGAAAGGATTGATCTGACAATATTCGCCTGTTTTCTAGAGTTTCCAATTTATGAAATTTTATTGAGTCCAAATAGTTAAAATTCAAATTAAATTTATAGTTAATAAGGAATGTTTTTTGAACGTTTTCGATTCTGTTAATATTAAATTTATGTGTGGGTGACCATTTGTTGAGCAAAATTCGAGGTGAGGTCGAATATAGGTTATGTATAGTCTCCTAAATGTCTCCTAAATGACAAATTTAAAATTTCTCATTAAAAAGTATTTATATACCTATCTTACATATTATGTTGTCCCAAAAACGCTGTGTTTGTTGTGTGTAATATGCAAGTCGAGTCCGCATCAACTAGTCGAAAAGAATCTTCGGCTGCAAGATTTATTAATCGTTATTTTCACTACGTAAAATTATTCATGACATGAACCTCTTTATTTTAAATTTTAAAACACTTATTTTCAGGTATATTCTGGTATATATGTTCAAATAATTTGTATTATTTTCATATATACGTTACAAAGTATATTAAAATTTATTACTTCACTTTAAAAATACATATAGAGGTATCATTATCAGCTGTGAAAATATATGTGCATGTTCACGAGAAAAAACGACAGATGTCTCTAGTATAGTCCACTCAAATAAATGAAAGATACTCAGATTTGAACATATAGAGAACTTTCAAAATTTGATAATGCGTGGATGATCTTAGGATGGAATTGGTGAACGCTGCATTGTGTAGAGTGATCAATTGAGCCAGACATAGAGGTTGTAAGCTCTGGGCCATCGTATAAAAAAGACTTCCACACACCTTCCTCATATACATAACTTTGTTTCTTTGAGACTTCTATAATTTATCTTAATTACTTTTTATTTGTGGTCACCAGCGAGACTCTTATGTACATAAACTATAGCAGGCGTGGTAGAACCGGTGTGTTATATCATCGCTGGAATGTTACTGTGCCTAGTCGAAGCAATTGGCGATTCCTGTGTGCTTTTTTCTAGTAGTTATAGTATGATATCATTTTTGAAATATGAATACTAATAAAAACATAAATGTTGCAGGTATTCTCAAAGTCAATGATCTTCAAAGACGACCCAGAGTTCAAAAAGCTTGAACTCGAAGATAAATTAATAAACAATAACACTAAAAAGACAAATGGCTACTATAATGGAAATGTTGGAAAGGTGGTATCGTTTAAAGATCAGGAAAAGGATGAAAAAGAAGAAAAAACGCCCGAAGTAGAAGAAAAACCGTTTTCAGATTTCGAAATTATGTTCCAGGACGAATTATACAAAATAGAAGAAGAAGATGAGGATAAACCAAAATCACCCGAAACACCAGATGTGGGAATTTCTATGAAGGCAATTGATGAATCACCTCTTCAAAAGGCTGCAGAAAGATTGAATAGTACCGATACTCCAAAAATGACTCCAGAAAAGACTCCAGAAAAGGTGCTCCCAGAGAAAGGTGTGATGAGAGAAGACAGCTCTAAAAATCTTACAAAACTCATAGAACCCAAACATCATCTGCCTCGGGCGAAGAGTGCTTTGAATCTACCTAGAAATGACAGTGTTAAAAGCTTCACAAGAAGCAATTCTCGACAAGATTTGATCAAGAGGGTAGACAGTGCCAAGAATCTTAAAAATATATTGGCCCGTTTACCCGAGAGAAGTGCTTCGTTCCTTTCGGTGCCAGACCTGATAGATCCCGATCAGCCCAACAAGTCACACAGCGAAGAGGTGTTTACGATATCTTCCATAGACATTGATTCTCATCCGAGTGGAGAGTATTCCTTAATCAGCAGAATGCCGGACACTCCCGTTATAAAGGGAGCCAAGTTTCCCAAGTTCTTTGCCGAGACCCCGGATATCCCAGAATACAAAGTGGAGACCAGTCTTCAAAGTATCGCTAAAACTCCCGATGTTATTTTCACCGAGGTTGATTTCAGCATGCCGAGGTATTACGGAAAGTCGAAAAATATAATAAGACTGAGCGTTCCGGAACCAAAGGTGCACACGAGCAAATCGATGCCAGATCTCAACGTAGCCGTGACAGATAGAGTGAGCAAGAGGCTGGTAAAAATAAGGAGCAGGCTGAAGCCCCTGGTGATAAAAAGGCACGATGCAG
This sequence comes from Agrypnia vestita, assembly GCA_016648135.1. NCBI lineage: Eukaryota > Metazoa > Arthropoda > Insecta > Trichoptera > Phryganeidae > Agrypnia > Agrypnia vestita. The sequence continues at coordinate 27,253 of JADDOH010014633.1, read as the reverse complement.
ATCCAACGAGATCGCATCAAGACTTGCATAAGTTTTGATTTGAGTCTCTTTTGCAAAAAAATGATGTCGTCTCCAAGTGTACTTAAATTATATTGATATTGATAGAAATGTTAACGTTACTGCACCTAAAAATATTCTAGAAAATCTGCGTGGTGCAATTATATATATAAAAATAAATTATTTTTATATATATAATTGTTATTATTACTATAGAATTTGATCAATTGAATGATGGGTGTTTTAAAAGACATTTAAGATAGTAAAAATGTTCTCAGGTTTTCACGTCTGTTCAGAATTTTCTGTGTATAGTTTTCTGGGATATTCTGCCGCTTATATGTGACCTCTCCGGCTAACGTTTCGGATCCCATTGCAGGGTCCATCATCAGGGCTAATGTGATGAGTGTGTGTTGAAGTGTGGGTTAAGTATTGCCTTTAAGTGTATGTGGGACAAACAGCATGTACGATTTCAAAGAGGATTGATGAGCACGAGAGACCCTGCAATGTTATCCGAAACGTCGGCCCGAGAGGTCACATACACACGGCAGAATATCCCAGAAAACTATACACAGAAGATTTAAAGAAGGTGTTAAGCAATTACGCGAAGTTATATTGTACGTAGTTAAATCCACAGTAAAGTTGATGTAGAAAGGTTTATACAATTCCTTATTTTTCTTCACTAGCCTGTGTCTCTTTGGTGATGATTATTGGTCTCATCCAAGGTTCACCTATCCACTCTGTTTTCAGTCCTTCTTTGCTCTGTAGTCTTCTCTCGTCGTCGCTCCTCAAGCACCATGTTCTTGAAGATATTTGCTCATTTATCATTTAATGTATACAGACAACGTAAGTATGAATCGACTAAGTCGGGATATTATTGTATTTTGTCCTCATATCAGGTTTTATTAAATTTCATGTTGTGTATGTTATAGAAAAAATATTTTAATGTATATGATTCAATTAGTGCTCAAACTGCTGTAAAGATATTATTAATCTACATAATTTGTAAATAGTCTTTATTAAAATAATGTATGTTAGTCTCAAATGTTTGTATAGTTTTCACACGAAATACTAGTGTTCCTTTTATGAAAAAAAATTATTTATGATAATGAAATTTTTTATTTCAATGTTGATGAAGTAAAGTAGGTAATATTTGTTTTTGGCCAAACCAATGAAACAGTATTAAAAAATATTACTAGAATTTAAGGTCGCATGGTGCAGCAATGAACTAACCATTTAAGAACTGTATATTAGTGTAGTAGAAATTTTTAATGACTGTGATTTTATATATAACTTTAAAATAAAATTTAGGAATACTGATGAATTATTTAGACAATGTAATAAGTTCGATAAGTATATAGGTGGGCACCATCCTAGAAAAATATATGTTAATGTTACGCCACTACCAATGAATTCGTGATTATTAGAAGATTTGACTTATTGGCGTTGATTCTTGATTTTTACCATTTTAATTTATTACAGCAATGAAAATTAATTGACTGGGAATATTATTAATAGACTTATTTCATCTAAAAACATATATAATAAACAATGGTTAATAAAGTTTTTAATTATTTAACAATTTGTTTTTCTTCTTGAAGACTCTAATTTAAAGCAAACTTTGGCATGCGCTTTACATATACAGGTGTACCAGAGCTAGCAGTAGAAACTTGGCCGGTAGATTCCTGCCTATGTTATGAGTCTAAAATATTGTATTTTTATAATGTGACATACATGTTTGTTACTAATGTAAGTATATTTTATATATATATATGTACTTATATATCACTATGCAATTGAGATGTCCGGCTGTCTTCTGAAAATAACAAGATTGTTAAATAACAATCTTGTTATTGGGATAACAATCACCAATTTTGGTGATTGTTATCCCAACACTCAAAAATAGGCGAGACACAGATGTGACAGTCCACTTTATTCGGTGACTAATACACTCAAAATATACGGGATTTATTTATTTATTCCATGTTACGTAATTAATTTACATTTACGACTTTTGCAATTGCAATAGATGACACCTTTGGAAAATTAAAATAGGTGTGTCAATATTTTGTTACACATACACTAACGTTAGTAATTGACCTTAATGATATCTAGGTATTCTTAAAAAACAACTATTTATTTGATGTCAGAGCGATATTTACGTAATCACGGAAACCGATCATTGAAATCTGAAGTTTTGTCCAAAATATAAGTTATTTATGAATATTATGTAAAATAAGTACTAATATTATATTAAAGCTTGGTAGAATAATGCTCTAAAAGATAGATGAATCAAGTATAACAAATAACATGATTATTTTACATCACCCCGCACCAGTAATAGAAGGAAAGGATAAAAGAGGATTGTCGAGCAGTCACGGAGTGGAGTGGAGCGACATCTAGGACCACATTGACCGTCAATTGGTAATGGACTTCAGACAGAGACTTAAAATTACCCAAGCCCACGGATTTTAAATTTAAAATGTTCATTAAATTATTATATTATACTTGTTACAGCTAATAAACAAATAGGCAGGAAGACATTCAATAACTTGCAAAATATGGCCATGTAAAGAAATATTACACCATCCCTAATTGATTCATATGTTATTCGTTCTATCGACCGATCCATGTCCTAGCATCACTAATTTTAATTTAAAGTCGTAATTTTATTTTATGACTTTGAATAAAATGAATTAACACAAAACTATTAACTTCGCAGAGTTGTATTAAATAGCCATATCCCCGGCAATAATGTTATATTAAAGTTAAAATAAAATATACTTACAAGAACTGAAGGTGACCGGTTGGCAAATGTTGTATCTTTGATTAATTTTTTAATACGTTGTAACATGCAATATTAATCATTTTTAATTGATAGTCACAAGTCATTGCGATTGGCTAGAATAAGTTAAGAAGTTTTAGTGATGACTGCTCCTTGATTTATTCTTCTTCTTCTTCTTCATCTCTCCACTGCTGGATATAGGCCTCTTTCATACTCTTCCATCCTTCCTTGATATTTGCTTATTGTAGCCATTTCTTTCCCCTAATCCCATCCCGGCTATATCATCTCTTTTGAGGTCTTCCGACGCCTCTTTTAATCTCCCAAGGTCTCCACTTCAGAACTCTGGGAGGCCATCTTGTAGTATCCTGCCTTGCAACATGCCCTGCCCATAGCCATTTTAGCTTCGCTACACGATCCATGATATCCACTACTCTAGTTCTGCACCTAATTTTATAATTTCTAATTCTATGTCGTAGGCTTACTCCAAGCATGGATCTCTCCATGGATCGTTGCGTTCATTTGAGCTTTTTTACACTTTTATTTGTTAGGGCCATCGTCCCCACTCCATACGTCATCACTGACAGTATGCGATTCAATCAACATAATCATTGCTTTATTATGTTGATTATATTTATGGATGATTGCAGTGATTTCAGACCATTTTTAGAATAAAATATAGGCAGGATTCTACTTATTTTAGTTTTAAAAATAGTCTAAACTTTGTACTACACAAATATTGAGTTACACTTCAATGTTCACTATTGTTTGGAGGGATGTAGTCCCTCTTTCAAAAGGCTTAAATGACAAATTATTACATTTTATATATGTACCAGCAATTTAAAATGAACAGATTCCTTTTCACTGGATTTAGTTTTTATAGTTTTTCTAGTTTTTTCGAGAAATTCAAAATCAAAAATGAAAATTTTTGCATGACTTGTAGTGGCTTCTCCATGGTGTTTCAAACAAAAGCTATAAAGTGATCAAAGAGAAAGTATTTTTTTCAAATCCATGCAATTCAGATGTACTGGATATCTGAGTCGCATGGATTTGATCTTTAGCATCATCTGAATATTACTTGATTAGACATTTGCAGCATTATTTACATGGAAGGAAATAAAATAAACGAGGAATCAAAAAATTGCTAGAACGATGTAGGAACGTCGCATTTCTCGACTTGATTTTAGTAAAGCGTTATCAAAATAAATTTGTTATTTAAAATTTCTTCTTAATTTCAAAAACATATTAGAAAATACGGTAAAAAATTTGGGCTTCTAATAAAAATAAGAAAGCGAGGAATAAAAATTATTTATTTCCATTGTAACAATTTATGAGGCAAAACTTAAAATTGTTAAACAATACAATACATTGTTTTATAAACAGTCATTACTACTGGGACATCCTAACTATTTGATTACTGTTTGGTACTGGTACATCTTTACTTTATACAATACAAATAATAGGATTAATAATAATAATAGTACACTTATTTTAATAAAATATATCAATTTTCACAATAAATTACTCTGAAGTTTATAGGAATTAAAATTAATATTATATTTTTCTTTTAGAAGATTACATTAATAAGAACGTCAAATCAACAAAATATTGCAGATAAGACAAAATATACTGTATAAAGGTGATCGTATTTCTGTTCACATAAATGCTAATAATATTAATTGATTCATTGAATTAAATTCAACTCGGTTGAACCTTGAAATAATTTAAATATGGATGGTCGCAAATAATATATTTAAAAGATGATACATGATCTTACACATAGATGCAAATAATACACGATTTAAAGAATGAATCATGCTGTTATACATGAAAATAATGTATTTTATATTATGAAGAATGATTGGTATTGCCAACACAAATTTTATAATTTTTGAAAAAAAGAGTGTATAGGATTTCTAAAAATGAATGAAAAACAGGTAACCTTAAGTACGCATATGCATAAAAATTAAAACAAAAAAAATTGCAAATTATATGCGAAAAATTTTAAATGTGTGTAAAGTTCTTTTAATTCTGTTTTGGGTTAGCAGTGATAATTATCATTGCTAACAATTATAATTAAACATGTTGACCCTTCTGTTTAGAATATTTTTTTGAATCGAATTATTAAAAAAATACTAATACCTCGACTAATTGATAAATTGTTAATTAACAAATTGACTCAAAATATTCAGATATAGAATAACTCACGTATATCTACTAGTTTCGTGACAGTGCGATTATAATTTTAGATGATGTGAAATAAATTAAAATAAAGACAACCCAATTAAATTTATTTCTCAAAAACGATATCTGCAGTTTTTGGAGTATATTTTAGTATCAGGGGTGTGCAGTGAGAACATTGGAGCATGACTTTTTTCTAAGCATATATTTTGAAAAAAAATAAAGATATAATATATATCACGTAATATTCCTATCACAACAATTAACATATCGTTCAGATTTTAATATTTCATAATTTTCTGCCATATAAATATTTAATTTCACTATTTTTTCCCCAATATGTATTTACTTAAATGTCATGCTTCAGTGGTCTCACTGCCCGCGCCTGTTCAGTATATATATATATATATGTATATGCATATATCCATATGAACATAATTATTTATTTTTAAGTACATTCAAGATACTGAAATACATTAAAACTATGATAAATAGCAAACAAAGGAATGAAGTACTAATTCAGAACTTAATATAAAAATATTTAAAAGCAAATTATCATTAATTATAATAATTATGGAAAGAAATGCATGATAAATCATCATAATCATAGAATAACGACGCATGTGATTTTTCTCAAGTTTTCAGGAGAGCAGTTTGAAGTTTTATTTATATAAAGATATTTTATATCATAGTTCGATAACTACAAAAGACTCTCCTTTGAAACTTGGGTTAGTTATTTAAAGTTGATACCTTTCAAACCTCAGCGCAGTACAATAACGTTTTTACACATGCTGCATTGTTCTACGATCGCAAATCAGAACCATTGTTATACCGACTTCGTAAAATGACTAAAAAAAAATGAATGAGAAAAAATACACTTTTTATATACCATTAGATGGCTTCTTTTTTACACAATATAATGTTCCAAAAAAGTCAATATGGAATTTATTGCACATTGTTCTACGATCATGACGAAATTCAAATAAATACTTTAGATAGAAAATATTAATAAATAAAGAGATAAAATCAATTAATACGCTTCAGAACAGGGATGGCCAACCTAAAATATCCAACTTGTAGTGTGACCCACGAGGGAATGCAATAATGAATTTCTCCACGACACCTAAAGCCTTCAATACACCCACTTTCAGAAGTGGTTGATTATCCTCATCTGATATAATTTTTCCATCCGGCATGCAAAAATTATTGATATTTTGAAAAAAAAAAATCAAAAAAGTATTTCATTTTTTTTTGAAAATATTGACTGAAATAGTTAAAGATAATCTATTATGTATGTATGGGGTTTTTAGCCTCCCTAAAGTAACTGAACATGTAAAATATTACAAAAATAAATTATTTAAAAATTGTATTGAATTACAATATTTACAATATACTTATTTTCTTTGATTAAAAAAATTTAATTAAAAATAAAATTACTTATACTACATGTTCTTACTTTGATGTGAATTTTATGAGTTGTAGGAGTCGTTTAATGAATAAAAAAAACATCTTGATAAATATAATACAATGATGTAATGAAATAAACATATAATTACAAGCAGAAACCTTCTTCCCCATGGCTTTGATTGTAATGTTTGCCTAAAGGCTTTTCAACAGAAAACATATAAAAATATTATATTTTCAGAATATTTTGAGTTTGTTCAAATCTTTCAGAACAGTGCTGGATTTTATGTCACAGAGACATTATTAATCAATTAGTGTATATTATAGATATCTCACAGAGACGAAACTGTATTAATTATGGAAAAGTAGGTATAGAAGTCATTTGGGTGTAACAGGACTTATGACCTGTCTTTTGGTAGGCTTAAGTGATCACTTTACACAATTGTAACATTCGCCATTTCCACCCATGATAGAATATACCATGCTCATCATGGGTGGAAATGGCGAATGTTACAATTGTGTAAAGTGATCACTTAAGCCTACCAAAAGACAGGTCATAAGTCCTGTTACACCCAAATGACTTCTATACCTACTTTCCCATAATTAATACAGTTTCGTCTCTGTGAGATATCTATAATATACACTAATTGATTATATTTTCATATTCACTCCAAAGAAATCAGAAAAATTGTATGTCATATGGTGTAAAATTCGTTAGATATAGGTGTGAATATTGAGTTGAGGTTGAAAACGGACAGAATAGAATAGTTTTTGAAACTAAAAAAATTAAATTCATTGTTTTCCGCCGCAATTCTAACTGAAATGTGTATTCATTGATGACTGTTGTACAGTTAACCATAGTTAAGTGGCTTGACACATATACAATTAATTAACTTTTGCCCGAAACCACCCAAAAAATTAACTGACAGTCCAAAATTAAATAAATCTGGTGAACTTACTATACCACACCATTAAGACTTGTAACACAAATGTCAAACATTCTAAGCATATGTTGGATCATGAAAAACTTGATTATGTATGTGTATATATTTGTGTGGTAAATTTGATAATAATTGATAAACAATGATATACAAATAAAATAAGAGTGTGTAAAAATCATAAATACATAGTTATTTTTACTAGAGTAAACCAGGAAAGTGTTAATGGGATGTCCAAGAGAACTTGTATTTTATGCAGTTGTGTTGAAAAGCTATCATATTTTACCATAATTAGGTTAGTAAGTTTTATAATAAATTAAGATTTATACACTGCAAGCAATGAATGAAGACATTGCGAGTTACAAATAACTTCTCAAACATCCTCTCATACTTGTCCGCATCAACGCAGGGTCATCCCAGTACGCACATACAATAAACGCAGAAACTGGTTTCGAAAACCACAAATAATTGAGTTAATTTATGTTGAAATTGAGATCTAACCTAGGTACTCGACAATGAACATTGACGTTCTGCCAATCATTTTATATACAGTCAGAAAGCTAGGTATATAAAAATTGACTTTTTCTTACGTGACGATACAAAGAATAAAGCTGGAAATATTCATACGAAACTTGGTATAAATTACTGCTGATATTTGGCCGCTTTTTATTATTCATATTAATTATTTTGGCACAGACTAATTTCAAAAATAAATCTTCCCGGTATAAGTAAAAGTCAACGTGACTATTTGGGTTATTTATGACTATTGTTGTATTGAGAGAATGTATAATACTGCATTTGTTTATAAAGGCCATATTCTAAAGAAATTAAGTATTTTAAAATACCAGTGACATATGCAAGTAATGACAAGGAAAGCCCAACTTGGTATCGAGACAAAGATGGCTGTGTTCAAAACGGTATACTGCCCGACGCTTACGTACGGTCACCAGATATGGATGTAAACACGCTCTAGAGTCCAAGCTGCCAAAATAAAGTACTTGAGTGGAGTGGTAGAGATTACGAAATGATGATGATATGCAAGTTATAATAATTTTGCTAACTATTCGTTCAACTGTGTTATGTTTTCTACTTTGAAATTCTATCAAAGTATTTAGCTAATAGAAAACATAATAACAGAGATAGAAAACAATGTAGTTATGAATAAAATCTAACAATTTACTTAATAGGTATCGTGCTGACAATGCGCGAGAAATGCACAAAAAAAAAGCACAAATGCACACAACATTTGTGATTTATGGTTCTATGTATTCATTTGCTCTTAAGCCTCAGCTTGGTGTATGTCGTTCAGATCATTTGTCGCATGAATTTTTATGTATTAATATTTTCTCTCAATAATACACTTGGCCGTATTCTGAAAATAGCAATATGTATTGTGATCGTAAGATTGCTATCCCGACACTTAATAGATGAGAATAAAAAAATGAAATAAGAGACGTTGGTAAACATTGGTGTTTATCGTACTCAAATAAGGAGATTTGTATATTTTCACGTATCTCTTAAAGAAAATACCGTTATTTGCGGTGTCCGATTTCTGCAATGTTTTTAGAAAAGGAATTTCTTTCTATCCAGGTGGTATGGTCTGACAGAACTTCAAACGGATTACCAAAATACCTATCGCAAATGTAACCTCATATTCACTTATTAATTTTTTCTCCCACAGCGTCCTGATGTAAAATTATATCCAAATTGACATTGGATTCAGATTTATATTTTGACGGATAACTGTCATGTATTTCGTTTTTACTCTCTCTCTCATGTAGAAACTGAAAGAAACAAGCACCGACATACAGAATAAACGAGACGTATACTTACATCTCCTTTATTTATTTTTTTCCTTGTCTATTAAGTATTGGGATCTTAACATTGGGATTACAATGTTAACATCTCAATATTGCTATTTTGAGAGTACGGCCGACTGTGCCATAAATAGATAATCCTCAATTGATACCATTCTTCTCAATCACTCATTGTTCTATTATTCAATTCAATAAAGTATTAAAACAAACAAATATTTTATAATCAAAATATGTATTACCATTTAAATGAGTGAAACATATTTGACTATAGTTCCACAGAGTAAGTAATGACATTAAGTTAAAATTGAAAAATCAAGCAATCTAAAAGTAAAATTATTTTTACAAAAAGTTAATTTATCGATTTTAGAGTGGAATGAATGGAAAGCCGTTATGAAGTGGTGCCGATTACATCGCAATGTAATCAATAACATTTGTAAAACCTAAAATATATTTTTTAATTTTAATTTCATAAATATCCTAACATATAAGGCATAAATATTCAGTGAATGGAATGCTGCAAACTACAAAATGTTTTTTCCCCCTTATTAAAAATTTTAAACCCACATCATGTGCTTCTCAAAAATAACTACATATTTAAAAATTATGCATTATTGTGATTGATTGTTTTTGGATTCTTAATGAATATTTTAATAATATACATTAAATAATATGTTTTACTTGGAATATAAAATATAATGAAAGAAAATGTTTCAGCAAAATTGTACCTATATTACGTCAGGTGATGAAAAATGTTAAATGTTTTTAAGAATTCTTGAAATAAATTTTCAAATGGAGATGATTATTCTTTTGTTCATTTACTTATATTTAGTTATAGATGTGATCAATGATATGCAGGGCTCGAAATGGAAAGTTAAGCGTACTAAAACAATCGATTTCCAAATTTTTAAACATATCTTTTATCAAAAAGGATACACTTACATTACAATACTACCACCATTCATATGTGGTTGGCTAGCCGACTGAAACTTTTTCTCTGGTCTAAGAGAATTGACAATAGAATTTAAAATTAACCACAAATAAATATTACTGGATTCAATTGCGAAACATACAAAAACATTCATATTCTAAATTTTGAATATTTTTTATAAATGAATTTAAAATAACAAATAGGAATTGTAATCAAAATCAATAAGATATAACGAGTCAGGGCTACGTTTGCAAGAATCCCACGAACCGAAGTGACAAATTTGGTTCGGTCCATTCCGAGCCCTGATGACGAGTTAGGTACATTGCGTACTCTATATATAGAAAAGATTTCAAGATGTCAAAGTTGCGATTAAACAAATACTATAATAATTGTAGAAAGGTACTAATTTTATCATTTTTAGTACCATAATATCACACAGACCTAAACTTTTTTTGTTAAAAACAAATGCGGAAAAACATTACAAATTTATTACATCATACTTACTGCCTTAGTAAATATCTATTATTATCAACATTTACTATTTTTATTTGTGGCAATTCCAAACAGATTTAGCAACTATTTTGCAATTACAAATTGTATTTTGATAACATCTAAATATGTGTACAAAGTTCTCAAATCAAATCCTATATCTGATGTGATTGATTGACATTAACATTGAGTATATTATATAGTAATGTTTTATTTACTACATGCTGGGAAGAAAAGTATAAACAGATAATTCATTTATAAAAGTTACAAATGCGTCACATTTTCACTAATAATAATAAAAATTATAAAAATAAGCAAATGGAAGATGCATCATAAAGTGCGAAAATCATTAATGTCAAAAATAATTTGTTGATGTTGAAAGATGCAAGTACAAATATAATTATACCGTAGTTCAGAGATTAGTTGCTAACAATCATAATCTTGTTCAGTAGTTAGTAAAATCATATCCCTGTTCCCACACAACATTTAATACACTGGTGTTTCAATAAAACATGCTGTTTTTAACGTTTTGTATGGTTACACCATTACAGCCTCAATATATATTTTTATATGGAGGGAACGCAAAAGTGAATCATCCTATCTAAAAAGCAACACAATCGAAACTAATGATCAGTCTTCAACATGATTGGATGCCAATAAGAAAAAAGTTTGAAACATGCTGAAAAATATTTCTAAATGAAAAACTAACATAAATAGATCATGGAACACTGGATGTTGAAGCGTGCTTAAGATGTAAGGCAGTTTTAATTGGCAAGCCATCAGCTCTGAAGGCGAGACTATAAGGAATGCTGAGCACACTTATTGGTCAGTGCATTATGGCAATTTTAAATAACGCCAATGATCTGCTGTCACCTCAGTAGCGGAAATATCATCAGGCTACGGGCTTTTCTTAGTCCAGATTGTTTAAACAAGCAAGAGCAATTGTAGATTTGTGTTTACCCAAGCCGATAACTAGCTAATTTTTCAATGTGTTCACGTATGAAAATCGCACGAACAGCTTCCCACCACTCCTCACATTTCTCCACTTCAGTCCTTTCATCATATTTGAGATTAATCTCTCACTCTACTTCCTTGTATATTCCAGATATATCTAATTTATTCAAAATCTCTCCATCTCTTCTAGTATAGAACACAAGAAGTATTTTACTGCATGTTGTGGAGAGCTTTTCTTCAGTACGGAGGGATATTTATCTGTCATGAAATTGGTCACCCCAACTATGAAGTTAGGGTAACCAATTTCATTTTATGTTAGCCCTAATTGTGAGTAAATATTAAAAAATGTTGCGGGATTGCTGTCAGAGCACTCAGATACAAAGATACGCTTGCAGAACATAGATTTACAATGATTATATGAAAGGTGTTTTATTTTCGTTGCTATAACTGACTTACAGTTAAGTAATTGTTACAAAATAAGTGTAACCTGGAGATTATAATGAAACTGAAACCCAGGGAGAACGTTTTTAAACCTCGGGAGCTGGAAGCTGCGCTCGTGATCCACGCAACCAGTTGGTTAAGTTAAGTGCACTCCTCAACAAAGCTTTTCAATTTTCGTAAGCTCAACTTGTATTCTTGAAGCATATAGTAAATTTCCAAATGCAATACGAATCAACTCGGCTTAAGTTAGGTGAACTTTTCCAAATAAAAATATTAGCGGGGGACCCAAAACATGCCTTCTGTTTAAAATCTACGTACTTAGTTTGTATCAGGGCTGAATCGTTGAGAAGCTAAAAATATATTAAAATTGTGAGACATATATTTGATTGAAACATCATTGTATGGTCTATTATATCCGAGGATAAATACTTTTATTATTTCACAGTTCAACATTACCGCCTGCCACGAAGCGTCATATCTGCAACATATCTATAATATCTATGTGAATCAACATACAGGTTTGTGATTTTTAACAACATATATTAGGGATTTTATTAATTAATAATATATATAATAAAAATTTCCTTAAACATTAATAATGGGATTGCACACTGACAGAAATGGACCTAGTTCCACTAAATCCAATCCGTCCACAATCTATACATATATTATGTAATATAATCTAAGTAATATACTTTAGAATGCGAATAACACAATAGATCACTATTAAATTTGGCATTGTAACCACATATTATAAGTAAACGCAGACGGCGGGGATGTTACAGAAATATTGAACCGTGGAACGTGCTACCATCAAAATTACAGTCACAATTGTTTCGTTTACTTTCTTGAATTGTCAAAAATTGGTATTGTATTCAGTACATTCTTTTGGAAAATGAATAGTCGAATAGAACATAAATTAACTTAGTATTGAGAATCAGTTTTCCAATTCAACTACTTGTCACCTGCTCTAAAGTGGTACTTTATCAAAATAAAATGTCGGCCATTTTCTTTTTTCCTAGTCACAGACAAATTATTAATAATCCTGCCTGTTACGGTCTTCTCGGTCCGTGTACAAATGTTTTGAAGTGCAGACATGTAAATACGACTTTAGAATACTGCAATTAGGTACTATTTTATATTTTGTCCATCGTAAAATAATTTGTAGATATTGCAGAACTAAAAACGTTGAAAATTAGAACTAATATTGTCTTCATCCATACTTGAAGCGCTTAAAAGTAAACTGCTGCTATGAAAATGATTATCAGTTTACAATTGATAACTAACTGCTGTTAAAAAACATGTGTCTTTATTTTAGAAGCATTTTATCAAAAAGAATATCAATCAAATTTATAATAACCTTTGTTGTTAAATAATTGAGTTTATTAAAACATACCGGTTCTGGAAAACAGCATTTCCTTCGTCTAGCTGATTAAAAACTGTTCCTAAGCATTTAAATATTATCTATACCTAACTGTATAAATATTAAATAATGACACAATAAAAAATATGGGAAAATGGTGTACAGAAATTATCGGAAGAATTTTTCGGATAAAATTAAAACTCTTTATGGCAAGTATGATTGTTTTCCATTAAATGATTTGAAATTTTTGAAAAACCAAAAAAATTTCAAAATCTTGAATGAAAAATCAACTCTTGTGTTGAAATTTGAACCTGCCTTTTCAAAACTCATATATTTAAAGCAGTAAAATGATTACAATGAAATTTACAAATGTGAGAAATGTTTCATTTATCATCAGATTTTTGTAAGATAATTCTAAATTAAAAAAACAAATTTAATACAAATGCGTTTATCTAAATGTGGTCAATTGAATAGTAGCAGTTTCTCTTCTGAACCCCTTACTTACTGTCTGCCAAAACGTATTTAGTGCTTATTCCCAGTGAACATGTGACATTATAATTAGACAAAATCATTTATAAGTATATTCCTACATTGCACTTTGGCTCAATATTTCTATAACATCTCCTCACGGCATGGACAAGATTTAACACTTTGAACAAACACTTAGTCTCTGGCACTCGGGATGTCTATGATCTATATTTTTAGTCTATGCCCCGCCCTTGCGCGGTTTACCGTGCGAGTTTGTGCCGCGCAACTTTCAAGGTGACCTTCGCTTGGGCACACTTAAGCGCCGCGGCGGCCTCTTCGCACGTCGCCTCTTTCAGGGATTGGCCGTTCACCGAGACGACAATGTCGCCTTTTTGAAGACGACCGTCTAGTTCGGCTGCTCCTCCATGGACCTAGAGGCATAATAAATATCATGTTATTGAGACACTAAATGTAATACTATTATATATTATTATGCATAGCCATTTTCAAAAAATGTTTCTTAAAAATACAATCACAAAAAATCACGTTTTATATTGCTCTTAACCAAGTGAAAAAGTGGTAAGCCTAAAATAAAGTTTTACAGTTTCATATAATAGTGAATTTTCTTCTGAATTATGGTCCTGATGATTGGAAATCCCAATCATTCCTAATAGTGACAAAAACAATAGAATAAGCAGGAAAATCTAGGTCTGTAATGTTTTAGAAAGATGACCCCAAGATGATTGAAATGAATGTTTTGATTATTAATTTAGAATGTATTGAATTTGAGATTTTATTTGAAATACAGTTCTATTCTAAATCACTACAAAAAGAAAAGGTGGCAATATGCGCTTCAACCTCTTGTATGTTTCACGTGACAAAATGGCCGCTTCACGATAAAGTGAGAAATGATAGCAATATTCAATATAGTAAATAGCAAAGGCAGCAATGTCCACTATTTGGCGGCAAACACAGCAATATGCATAATTAAAAACTAAATATTTATTTATAATCATATTAAATGTTAAATAAAAAATAGGTTTTATATAAAAGGAAAACTGAGGTGATAATTATTTTTAAAAACTTATTTCTTATAAAATATAGCAATGATGGTTGATAGTAATGATTGAATCTAGTACCAATGATTGCCTGTAGAATTGTGAAAAATCAGTAACCAATCATCAACACAATCAGATACAAATCTCAAATAACGGTCAGTGTGTCACTGTCTAAAATACCATCACTGTATCTCACCATTGCGACGCCAGTCATTAAAATCACAGAAGTTCATTGTTGAAGATGGTATTGCGTGAACCAGTCACTAAAATCGCAGAAGTTCGCAGAAACAGTTCTTGGATTGTTTTAAAATTAAAGTCTTTCCCTGGAGTAAGGGTGCTTCTTTAGCTGGTCACTTGTACTGAATAATTCGGCGATTCTAGTGATGGTAAAAGTATACATTTTCACATCATTTTGGTATCAACAACATTAATCCCTCATCGTATACGAAATAATTAGGGATGATTTATCATTTTAAAAATTTAGGGATTGTATTCAAGAACACATTCTTATTGTGAAGTTGCAATTTTATCAGAACAAAGTTCTGCAAAATTTAAAACCAAATTAATTGATCAATTAGAAAGACATACAGAAAAATCAAATCCACAAAAAAATATTTGTCTGCTTCCGGGATTCGAACCACGGATCTCTTCCTATCCAGGGCAGGCGCCTTTTCCAATTACGCTATAGCGGCCTCTTAAAATATGATCTTATCTGTAAGTATCATTTATTAAATGTACGAGGCCGCTATAGCGTAATTGGATAACGCGCCTGCCCCGGATAGGAGGAGATCCGTGGTTCGAATCCCGGTAGCAGCTAAATATTTTTTCTTCGATTTGATTTTTCTGTATGTCTTTCTAATTGATTAATTAATTTGGTTTTAAATTTAGGGAAGGTTAGGAAGATTTCAAGACGAAAGAGGATGTAAACATAAGTTCAGATTGTTGTTATTTACCAGTTCAGATATGTAGACTCCTGGAGGAGGCTTCATGGCCATCACCGTGAGGCCAACGCCCTTCCCTGGCTTCTTGATGAGGTCCACCTCGATTTCCGTGTAAGCCACTGTTTCTGGCCTGAGGATCAGCATCTTCATCTACAAGTTTTCAAATTAGTGACTTTAAATAAATGTACATACTCACAAGAATCAATGCAATGTAGTCATTGGAAATTCAATCCATTGCCCACGCAAGAAATTAGGATTTAAGGTACAGATACACATGCTTATTTAGTGGCATGCTAATGAGCATGCCACTAAAAAGCATGCCAAAACAACTGTACACACTTGCTCATTATTAGCATGCTTATTAGTGGCATGCTCATAAATAAGCATGCTCAAAGCTAACAATCAAACATACATGCTTATTAGTGGCATGCTCTTGTCATAGAATAGAGACGCTCTTGTTCAAAATGGAAACTTTGCAAACTGAAATAGAAAATTCAAGTGAACCAATAAATCAAAACAGTTCCTGAGTTTCTATCCGCACATTTTTGATTTTAGTTTTTATAATTTTTATTGTAAGATTTGAATCATTCATGCCTTTTAATAAAGTTTCATATATATTATTTCTCGCTGTATTATTTTTACACAAAAGTGACCGAGTATTCCACAGACATTCGTGATTTCTATAATAAATCATGAAAAGTAATGTTTTATCATCTCCCCAACGCGCCATATTTGTTTCATCTGTCGCGGACTGAGAAGATCGCATTGATAATACTAGCCACGAAGCCCGCGAATGACATAAGGATGCTCATAATAAGCAAGCCTGTTCACACATGCTCCAAAGATACCCCTTCTCGTGGTGAATGACAGTGGCATGCTCATTACTAGCAATGTGCGTACACACATGCCACTAATAAGCAAGGTCTAAAGAAGGTCGATACTGCGCATGCTGACGTGCCACTAATAAGCATGTGTATCAGTAGCTTAAGTGATTATTACTGTCAAGTGACCGAACTCCTGGTTTGAGTTTTCTGGAATATTCTGCCGCGTTTGGCTGGCATTATCATGTCGAAAACAGGGTGTGGATATGTTTATGTGACGATACCGTGTTGGAATCGTGAATTGTCATAAGATGTCTCAGGCAATTTTAACCTAAAGATGCGTACAAAGTTTCCAAAAAGGTTGATGAGCACAAACGAACATGCAAACTTGTCTATCCAGGAAAATCAGCATTGGCTGAACACTTTCTGGATACATCACTGTTTATTCTCACTTTCACACATTCATCACGTTGTGGATACACACATTCTTATATCTTCTCACACATCATCATCATTATTGATACTTCTAGTAGAAGCATCCCCCATCCCGCAGTACACATTTGGTTTTACCGTGGTTAAATTATTCTGTAGATTCTGATCATATGTTTTTGTATAGTGGGTACACAAAGAAGCACTAATACTTTTGTGGATTAGATTATTATGAAAAAGAAATATCCAGAGCGTATAAAAATTATTGTTCAAACAAAAAAGTTCTGTAAATACCCGAGGTAAAGTTTGTTTGATAAGCGAGAGGGCCTTCTCGTTTTTCATCTCAGGTGTGATTTTAACCGAGTTACACTCGAGTAGCTGGTCTCCGGGCTTCAGTCTGCCGTCCTTGGCTGCCTTGCCGTCAGGATACACCTCCAGGATCACCATGCCTCCCTGTAATGTACAGATAAATTATTAGAAAACAAATACCTAGCAACTAAGTCTGAACTTCGTACACAAGAAAACAGTTACAAACTGTTGTGAAAATTGCATATGCTCTATTATTGTTCTTTATTTTCTATTTACTGATGTATTTTTTATAAAATAATTGTGAACAAATTCATAATGTGTTATTATTAGCCATTCCAGTTTTTCTTTTTTTTATACAAGTAAAGTAACAAAAAAGTTTACAAGTAAAATTCAATATGTGGGTACTGTATTTAATCTTAGATATTTTATCCGTTGACAGTGAACTGTCTTTAATGGAAATTCTAGTTTGTGTAGTATATGGTTGGAACATAGTTGGACAGAATGCACTATCTTCCAGATAGGCACATGGTTTTTTATGTATGCTAAAAAATACAACATCTAATGCGTGTACAAAAGTAAACACACCCATTTTAAAAATTATTTTTCTAAGACTCATTTGCTATACATCCGACATTTCATCTTAGTTAGTACCACCCTTTAAAAGATTCATACTAAGTAATCTAAAAAAATATGTCATACATGTTACCGCGGTGATTACGTATTTAATTCAATATGTATGTGTAATGGTTTTTTTTAAATTTTCGAAAATTAAATATGTCCTTTCATGTATCAGTAGGTAAGTGAAGCATTCATTTGTGTATTCAATGTCTACTGAAAATTATAACACCAAACATAACACTAACCCAAAACTTTCAAATATAAAAAACAATGCTAAGCAACACACGAAATTTCATGTATTAAAAATAAATGTAACAAATTTCATTCCTCCGTTCCTTCACGGTGAACTGTACACAACACACACAATGTTTATAAGGAGTGTGGTTTGAGGTGTGATGTGTGTGACGAAAAGTGTATGTTTTCCCAAATGTGATTGGTGCAATATTTAGAAATATGTACATACCGGCAACAGAGTGTCCTGCCCACCGACAACATGGATGCCCAGCGGCTTGCTGTCGGTGGTAATGTCTATGAGGGTCTCCTTCCCTGGTACGATAGCCGCTGTCGTGGGGTCTGCCATGGGTTCTGTTTCAACATTACTCATTATACTTATTTTTATACAGAATGCTTTTAATAGATACATTACAGCTTAAATTGTCATCAATAAAACTATGTATTAATGTTATTAAATCAGTTATAGATATGGAATAGTGATATTGAAGCCATAAAGGCAGGACATATTGGAAGATGTGACATATCCAGAAGATTTGTTAGAACTACGAGGGAACTCCGAGTGCCGTTAAGAATGACATGACTGGATAATGTTAGAATGGATACACCAAGTTGGGGACTATAAATCAAGACAAAAAGACCTGGAGAACGCTTATCTGGCGATGGTTGATGATCACATTGGTACTCTAAATTGGCTTAATGCATGAGCAAGAGTCAATCTCATTCATTCCCTCTTTAACCGTTCAATCTTCTGGAAGCGTTTAATCTTGTAAGCGAAAATTTATTGTAACCTAAATTAATTTGCACATAAATTCAACGTTAATAGTCTTTAAGTATAATTTATAATTTATTTATTTATTTATTTATATTTAATTTAAATATAACATTTTGGTTGAACTGTGCCTGTCTTACTAGAAATATCTGTGTTGAGACAGGCATAGCTGCCTTATGCCTTGTGCATTATGAACATTAGTTGTGCCTTGTGCCACACATAACAGGACACTTGCATACATAACGCGACACATTCCAGGAACACTGTAAGATTCCATAAGTAGGGCAGGAATCCTTCCTTTAAATACCAAATTGGTTATCCCCAATCACTAATGCGGTAAACCTTAACACACACTCCTAAGATCTAAAAAACTGACTATAGAAAACTGTTTTAACTTGTATGGCTCTGCACCTTAAGATGTTTGCTAAAGATGATGATTCATCTTATGAAAGTCATAATTAACTGACATAGGAAGAGAAAAGCTATTGAATGATTAAAAATGTTATTTTGATATGTCTATTTAAGATTTCTTTGTTGATATATGATTTATGGATGTGAGACATGGTGCATTGGCGACAGAGATAAAAAACGATAAGAAGCCTTCGAGATGTGGACCTACAGACGTGCCCTAGGAATTTCCTGGAGAGACCACATTACAAATGAAGAGGTTCTCAGCAGGATCAATGAAACCAGGCACATGATGAATACCATCTCGAAAAGGCGTGCAAAATGGATGGGGCATATCTTACGCCATGAAAATCTGCTCAAAAATATACTGGAGGGAATGGTAGAGGGAAAGATTGCCAGAGGGCGCCCTCGCCGTGAATATCTTGAGCAAGTGTGCCAAGATATGCATTGTGCCTCCTACACAGAGCTGAAGAGGATCGCCGGAGACAGAGCAGAATGGAGAAGGAGATGTGCTTTGCTGTAAACCAATCCCACGGATTGAAACCCAGGAATGATGTTGATATCATTATTAATTTTATTTTATTTTATTTGGGAAACATACAGTACAATTTTAATTTTTTTTTATATAATGTCAAAAAAATATTCGTGAGTATGACCAGTAAAGTTTCCTCGAAGCTGGTAATAAAAAAAAAATAACTAAATAAAAAACAATGATAAAGAATATGTGATAAATAATAAATATTTCAAAGATTTAAATTATGATAATGCATAAAATGGGAGGGGTTAAAACGAAATAGAAACGAAATTAGGCGCAGAACTAGAGTAATGGATATCATGGATCGTGTAGCGAAGCTAAAATGGTAATGGGCAGGACACGTTGCAAGACAGGATACTACAAGATGGCCTCCCAGAGTTCTGAAATAGAGACCTTGGGAAAATAAAAGAGGCATCGGAAGACCTCAAAAGATGGGCCGATGATATTGTCGCTGTGAGGGGAAAGAAATGGCTACAATTAGCCAACAACAGGGAAGAATGGAAAAATAAGGAAGAGGCCTATATCCAGCAGTGGAAAGACGAAGAAGAAAAGAAACGATTGATAGTCACTGAGCTGCAAAGCAGTTTTGTTAGTTGTCAGTGATAGCCAGGGTAGGAGGCTTCTAGTTCTTAGATGCTTCAGCATAATGTTGTTGGTCACCAAGAATCACACATTGTTCTGATTGAATGTACGGATTATATTCAACGATTAATGTTTTAAATGGGGTTTTCGGTATTGAATTTTTTTTGTTATTGGTAAATTATGCACAATAACATTGCTCTTAAATTCACACTGAAGTATTGTATAAATAAGCTACGCTAAAGAAGATTCAATAATACCTTTAGCTGGAGAAGCCAGGGACAACTTCCCGGCCGGAGTGTTGGGGCGCGAGGGGTGAGTGGAGGGAGGCCCCCTGAGGCCCCCGGGAGTGGGGGCGCGCGCCGGGGTGACGGCCCCCTTGGCCGAGTTCTCTGCCGTGAGGGTGGACGGGCCCTCCACGGCCGCTCCCTCCTCGCCCTTCTTGTTGGGGTTGCACACCATGAGGACCACAACCCCTTCCGTCTTCTTGAGCATGGAGGCCGCCTGCAATACGTGCATTTATTTATTGTGAGATTGTATTTGCGTGGATTGTGAATCGGACAACAAACATCACACAATGATGAGACCATCGAACACATTGCTTCAGTTGTGGTTACCTGAGTTGAGCATTTTTAGCATCAGCTGCGTCCAGGGTGTCCTATTATCCACGTGCCTTGTTCTGAGCAAAGTATTTAAAGCTTACACAACTGAACGATAGAAGCCAGACTTAAAACCTTTGCTTATGTCAGCTTTCTTTGTCAAGTTCTTCAAGATTATTATCCTTATTTATCATTGAAACACTGTTTTAATTATTACGTTAAAATTTCTTTCACACAAATAAAAAGAATATTTAAAAAAAACAGCGAGCTTTACAGTAGTCGCATATGATGTGTAACATTTGACATCTCACAATTAAAAATATCAATTGAGCAACAACAGAAATTAATATCAAAATTTAAAAAAGCTAATAGATACCTATATATTTATTAATTAGTAAATACAAGTAAAGAAAATGTATGTGCATTTATTTATTATTGAATTTTGCCGCACTAGGTATGTACCGTATATATCTTCATACGCATTTTGTTTAGAAATGTGTTTGGTCAATTATATGTTTTTATTTATTTTCATAGATGGCGGTATTGTGCATAAATATTGTATGAAAACTTTGAATAAATATTTAAAAATAATCATATAAATTACATAAAATTTGAGAATGTAAATCATTAAGGGTAGTTATTATTTACATTGATGTAAAAAAAATTAAGTATTTGCTTGATAGTTTCGACGATATAAGCCAAAATTTATCAAAGTTACAACATTCACATGCTTGACACCATACCAGCAACGTAACATATACACAAAATCAGAAGCGTTAGCTGTTGGAAGTGTGCATCTTCGCTGTGATGGCACTTGCTGTACACTGATTTGTTTATAAACAATGATTTTTTCTCCACCGCGCGCGCTCATTGGTTAAATGGAATTGCATGCGCTTCCCTGGCGTCTTATTTCCTGTTGCGCATTTCCGTCCAATTTCACAAAATCACTGCCACAGACTGCAGAAAAGCGAGAGGAAAGATGTTACACGTCAAAAAATATGAGAACTTGCAGAATTTAAGGCGAGTATGCAATAGTCATGGTGTTTGAAAGTAAAGGTGATTAAATGAGCTTAAAATTGCCGAATTGTCAGCTGGAAATAAAAACTGCAGTTTTCGTGATTAAAAGGTCAAAAATGATATACTTGTGGCGGATTCCACCACACGGGCGGCCTCTGACGTTCAGGGGGACCAACGGACCTACAGGCGGCGGGCGGCAATACCGCCACTCCTGTTCCGCCTGCTCGACCGCCAACACCGTAGACCCGGGTAACGCGTCACGACTTCTCGAATTGTTACACGATCGATGTTTAGACCCGCGCGTACAGATATATACTAACCTCAATCGAGTCCGCGTTTACAGCAACCTCTTTAACTAACCATATATTAGCATCATCCAACTTACCTTTGTAACTATCTTGAATAAACTCCTTGTAAATTATACATATGACACAAAAGTGCTTCATTCCGTAGAAGTTAGCTACCCGCGACGGTCCCCACAGTCCTGAGCCAGAGGAGCTGCCAAAAGTAAGTACAAATCCGATATATACCCTAGACGCACTGTTTGCAGCCTCAGAGTGCGAACGAGATGGGTATCTTATAGGCCTTCCCCATATACTCATACAAATAATGTAATTTCGTCAAAGAAAAAATTCACCCAAATGAAACATACCACGTTTTTTCAGCGGACCATTCAGTCATCAGTGTTTTAAGATTTATACAGTTTGGTGTAAGTTTGTCAATTATTTTAAGATTTTTCAACTTATTCAATAGAGTAATAAACCTTACCGTGTCATAGTTGGAGCCTAGTAGGGTATCTTTATTGACAGCTAGGATCATGTCACCTATCGCAAGCCCAGCCTGAAATAATATTAAATATATGTTAGTACATGAATATATCCAACTGAAACATCTCGATAATTGCTGTTAAATTAATTTATATAATTTTTAGAATATTTCCACATTACATTGTTAATAATATTGGTAACAAGCAATAAAGGGGGATACAGGACGGAGTGACTTTTTTAGATGGTTCTAGAAGTTAATAATGCCCTTGTAATGTTGGGTACATAATTAAATAATAAGTATAAATGATTTTACTACATCCGACAAGTGAAGTATTATTTTGATTAAAAAGATAAAAAATTGTTTAATTAAAAAATACAGGATGTATTATGTCGTCAACTTTCTGCAATAATTCACTTATCAACATTACAAATTTAATTATAATTAACGTGTTTAAATAAATACATATTTTCCTTATCGAATGTTATCACTTAATTAGTAATAACATTATATTATTTAGACTAAAAATAATTGGGCGAGGAATTTGAGATGGAAATTGAAAGCAGTATTTGAAACTTCATTGCGAACTTGTATTAGTAATTATTGTACTGAAGAAGTCTTTCCACTTTTTCCTACTTGAGTACGATTTTTTTAAAATAGAGATGCGAACGCGGAATATGCGTCACATCAATATTCTTACTATTTTTAAACTAAGTTAAACGCTTGTGCTAGGACTAACTTGTTGGTCTGGAGTGACCTTTGGTTCACGAGGCGAGAGTCCTAACCACAAACCAACAAGCTACTCTAATATTTAATTATTTATTTACATTATTTATACAGTATTGACAGGGGGTGTATTTATTTATTTATTTAGTTAGATCGAGGCCTGTGGGAAAGGAGACAGGATCAACCGTTTTCAATGAGTGTCAACCAGACACGGTGTAACAATTGCGCAGGTTAACATATAAATAAATGCAAAAGGATAAACATAATGTAGAGAAGGAAAAGGGAATGAGAAGAGTAATAATTGTTTAAAAGAAATTAAAAACTTGTGTACAGGCCCACCCTAATATATGGCCATCAAATTTGGATCCTGAAGGAGAGAGTGAGATCAAGGGTCCAGGCTGTCGAGATGAGTTTTCTAAGCGGGGTAGCGGGAGTCACACTGATGGACAGAGTGAGAAGTGCCGACATAAGGCACACACTCGGCATGGAGCCCCTACTCCTGCACATAGAAAAATCACAACTGAGGTGGCTTGGACATGTGCTCAGAATGCCAGAGGAACGATTACCAAGAAGAATCCTCTTGGCAACCCCGGAGGGAAGACGGCCGGTGGGTCGACCCAGATTAAGCTGGGAGAGACAACAAAAAATGTATGTGAAAACAGAATGGGTCTGGACTGGTTGACTCGAGCAGAAGCAGCGCAAGACAGGGGATCATGGAAGCAACTTGTCGAATCTTTGGGCCCCCGATCCTACTAGGACAAGGGGAAGAAGATGATGATGATGATAAAAACTTATGTTCGTTTTAGTTCATGCGATTGCTTTCATCAACCTTTTTTCTATTTCTTTTCTTCCGAAATTTATTAGCCATGTATTGAGAAACCTTTTTACTTTTAAAATAGTGAATTTTTTTTGTATTATTTTTTTTAACATATAGTGTTGGCATTTGAATGAATCGTAAGAATTTCATAATAGTTTCAAATAAATACCTGCTCCGCGGCGCTGCCTTCCTGGATGTCCGATATGAAGATTCCCTGCCCCACCTCGGCATGGCGGCCCTCTATGATCATGATCCCCAAGCTCTGGGTACCCTGGAAGAGAGATTTTTTTATATAAATACTTGTAACTTTAAATATATGTAAAATCAAAAACACCTAATTCGTCACATGAATAATATTCAAATAAATATAATGTGGTTTCCCAAATATTTTTGTTATTTTTTTAAATAAAAGCTTTTTTGCGTTGCTCTGAAAAGAGTATACATTTTATTAACAAAAGAACATAATATTTGACATTTAAATTTAAAAATAATAAAAGTACACATCATACCTGAAAAGAGAAACAATATTTAAAGCTATTATTTTATATTAGAAACTTTATCAATTATTAAATATGTATTATTCACCGGTATATTATAATTTTCTCAATAGGTCGATTGTCAGTTGTTTGTGAAAAATTTTCACACAAATTAAAACGTTCCATTTTAACAATTCAAATTAAATGTACATCAATAGGTACCTACTGATCTACATTTACATAAATATTATATTCAAGAACACATTCTTATTGTGAAGTTGCAATTTTTTCAAAACAAAGTTCTGTGAAATTTAAAACCAAATTAATAAATAAATTAGAAAGACATGCAGAAAAATCAAATCCACCAAAAAATATTTGGCTGCTACCGGGATACGAACTAGTGGCCTTGTATATTTCCGTGAATATATCGCCTTACCTGTAAGTCTCATTTATTAATTGATTAACATTTATTATCCATTTTTGGAGC
Source organism: Agrypnia vestita (assembly GCA_016648135.1). Classification (NCBI taxonomy): domain Eukaryota; kingdom Metazoa; phylum Arthropoda; class Insecta; order Trichoptera; family Phryganeidae; genus Agrypnia; species Agrypnia vestita. The sequence continues at coordinate 1,906 of JADDOH010014633.1, read as the reverse complement.
AAACCACTTTTTTCTGGTACGGTAGGCACAAATTACTTTGTGTTCCTGCCGCTAGAGGACGCCATAATCAACCGTTTAATTCATTTCTATTTTTTGGACACATTTGATACATCATACATATATTATATTCAAGAACACATTCTTATTGAATATGAAGTTACAATTTTTGCAGAACAAAGTTGTGTGAAATTTAAAACCAAATTAATTAATCAATTAGAAAGACACATAGAAAAATCAAATCCAGGTAAAAATATTTGGCTGCTACCGGGATAGCCAAATATTTTTTCGTGGATTTGATTTTTCTGTACGTCTTTTTAATTGATTAATTAATTTGGTTTCAAATAAATATATTCGATGTTTCACGGTAAACATTTTTCGCAATTTGGGTTACGTTTTGCACCCGAAAAAATCATTCCAATATAACAGCGTTTTAAGTTTTTTATTTTCGTAAATATAATAGTACATTCACTTTAGATGAGCCACTTGCATTAGTGTGAGTAACAATCCGTTTACAAAATCTCGTAACATCATTTTTTTGAGTAAATGACAACGCAAAAAATAATATAAATATTATTGAAGTTGGTTTAAAAAAATATATAATTTCACAATTTACGTGTTACAGAGGGATTACTCACACTAATGCAAGTGGCTCATCTAAAGTGAATGGACTTCTATTGTAAGCATTAAGGTTATGATACTTTTTCATATCGACATGAAAAAATATTATTGAAAATGTCATATTTCTTAAAACAAATTTTCATTCAGATGTTTCTCGCTCTAATTTGATAAACAATTCATGTAGGTATGCGAAGATTGCGTCCAGAATCTGGTCATGCCACGTCTTCCGCGGTCGCCCTGTCTTTCTGGCGCCGTCAGCACTTGCATTATATATCTTTCATGCCATTCTTTCCTCATTCATTCTCTCAACATGCCCAAACCACTGTTTTAACTCTATGAATCATGTTAAGATCAGCTTTACATTCATTCCTAATATCTTCATTCTTTACTCTATCACAAATGGATTTGCCACACATACGTCTAAGGCTAAGGGATATCATCTCAACTGCATTCACTCTATATAAAACGTACAAATCTGTAATTTTGAATAAGAAGAGATCGGCTAAGTTAATAAAGCGGAAATATAAGAAGACGAATTGAATTGTAAGATAGAATAATGGGACGTTTCCGGGATCGGCAAGAATAAGAATCGGAATAATAAAAATGGCTTTAAATAAATTAACGACCGTCGAGAACGAAACCTCGGATAATTTCCGCGACGGAACTCAATTACGAGTCCTGCTAAGTTCATATTCCAATTACATTTTCCGGTAAGTGAAACGGAATGAACGTTCACCACGACCGATTGAATTCGTTCTCGAATTGCTTTCTTGTTTCCAGTGGGTATTCCCACCACTAAGGAAATGTTAATTAGTTTACATAACATTGCGCAGTTCTGTTTACCGTGTGCGAATCGGTAAAAGAAACAAGTATAACACGTTATTTAAGGCAGTCGGTCGGAAATGCAAGTTTTTTTTAAGATAAAACACACATGGAATGAGATGTGCATCTTAAAAATATATTAATGTATATTATAGATATCACACAGACGAAACTGTATTTATTATGGGAAAGTAGGTATAGAAGTCATTTGGGTGTACATAGGACAAACTTAAAATATTCTGAATTGTAAATACTGGTAAAAAAGGAATTTAACAAAAATTGGAAATAATATTTCCTGGCGTATCCTAGTGTAATGCAAGTAATTCGGATGAATTTCATTACACAATAAAGTATATTGCTCTCAAAATTTCGTAAAATTAATTGTAGATTTTCTCATTAGCGACATCTGTGGGGATTTAGGGGAATGAAAATGGCTTTGTACAGGCCGCATGGAAAGGCGCTTACA
>JADDOH010014632.1:0-54029 GCA_016648135.1 Agrypnia vestita | reverse complement strand
AAACGAAATATACAACTGGCCCTTGGAGCTTTAATCTGATTATATTATTTATTGTAGTATAAGTACAACCGCGTCAATGAATTCTTGCAAATTATTTATTAATCATCTAATTAATACTTTTACCGTTGGGTTGACACAAAAGTTTTGATGTTTTATTATGACATTTAAAAAAAAACTCTGAGCTGACAAGTAACATCTATTTCCAAACTATACTATTACGTAAAGGCAGCTTTTTTTCACTTCATTCTCAAGGAATTGTATTAGTATATTACTAAGTATCCACTTATTTTCTAGATCCTGCTTCTTCCGAATATCATTTATTTCGGTGACTATGAAAATTTTTAAATGATAAAAAACTAGATACAATGTTACAGGTAAAAACTTCCCTTGAGTCCTTGTTGTTTGCTTCAAAGCCACAAATTTTTTACTTTTTAATTTTTTACTTTAATGGAGTAAATAATTTCGTAGAAAGATGAGAGATTGTTGTAACAACCAATATTACGTTATTAATTAAAAAAATAAAAGAATTAAAAAAAAATTTCATTTCTCATTCAAAAATGACAAACCAACCTAATAATACCTTACATTTTATATACATAATGATCTGTTTTGACATGACATAATATGTCTTCTTCAGATATTTTGTGTTAGACCTCCGGTTCGATACGAGCGGCAAGCGACAGAGTGTCAGAGCGTCAATGCGCCCGAGTAGTAAGGGTCACATTGACGGCACAGTACTGAGGTTAGTCATATCGTGGCCGGCTTCCTTCACTACTCGGGCGCCTTAACGCTCTGATGCTCTGCCGCTTGCCGCTCGTATCGTACCCGAGGCCTTAGGGTTTGTCTTTTTTTGGCTACTTTTTCAGTGAATTGAGGAAATATCAACAAATTTAATACTATTTTTATTTGTTTGACCAAATTGTTATATTGGCTCCTTAGTATGAAATTGCTCTTTTCTAATACTGGATAGTTTGAAATTCTTGTATTTGACTTGGAATTCCAAATTCAAATTGATACCATATTTACACTATGACATTACTTTTTTAAAAATTAATTATTCTTTTTTTTTTTCTCCGATTGTTTTTTCTTTGATATCACTGTCTGTGACCATGGAGAAAATGAAAATTCACATTATTTTCGAACATGAGTTCTGTCGTGGTACTAATACCGTGCACATGGCACGCAACCAATGACGTATATGGAAAAGGTACCCCAAATGAACGCACGGTGCCTTTTTGGTTTGATCACTTCCGTTCTGGAAACTACAAGCCCCACGGATGACCGGAGACTACAGTCGATAATGACGAATTGAAAGGTAAAGTGAAAGCGGATTCATATCAAAACACGTCAGAATTAGCAATGGTCCCTTAACGTCACTGATAAAACGATATTGAATAATTTGCTTCAAATTGGGAAAATAAATAAAAGCTTTCAAAGTTGGTACTGTATGAACTTACTGTAGGACAACAGCAAACTCATGTCGAGCTTGTCTTAATTTGTTGAGTCAGCACAAAAATGAGGGAATTCTGAACCGGGTTGTTACGTGTGATGAAGTGGATTCTGTATGATAATCGGAAACGTTCGTCAGCGGATTCATCTCAAAATGGTCAAGTCACAATGGTTAGACCCAGGGGAGGAAGCCGTACAATATCCCAAACGCAAATTGAGTCAAAGAAACCATATATGACTGCAGGTGGACCCGTGTCGGTATTATTCATTATAGCTTCTTGAGATCTGGCGTAACGATTACTCCAGAGGTATACTGTCAAGAATTGAAAACGATGATCGACAAGCTCGCTGAGATTTGTAAGTCGCTCTACTACACGATAATGCTCGACCGCACACTGCACAACAGACCGTCATAAAATTACTGAGCTTTGACTGGAAGCTCTCTGGAGGTGTGGAAGTGCCCATCTTGCTCAGACCTTGCAACCTCTGATTTCCATTTTTTCGGAATTTGGGCAACTTTTTACAAGGGAAAAATTTCAACTACGATGAGGAGATGAAAAACTTTTAAAGAATTCGTTCCCAGAATTTCTATAGTAACTTAAATTTAAAAGGCAAAAGTGCGTTGACATCAATGGTCAATACTTCAATTGACTACTTAAATATATACTTTTCATAAAAAAAATTCTTTGACCGATATTAATTTCCAAAGTGCGGAGTTAATTAATTATATTAATCCTTCATGAATGATTAATACAATTAATTAGTCCGTTGAAACCAGAAAAGTTGTAGGGTAGTTTTGATTTCTTCCATTGTACATGTTTTTTGGGGTGCTGAATCCGAATCTGAGATTTGTTAACAAAATTTTGTGACGCAACATTAAAAAATGCCAAAAAAATAGCAAATGAGATTTTTTTACCTTTTTTTTTGCATTTTTTCAATGTTGTATCACGAAATTTTGTTAGCGAACCTCAGATTCGGATTCAGCACTCCAAAAAACATAGAGTGGAAGAAATCAAAACTACCCCACAACTTTCCCACTAGGCGCCTTTTGAGCACAAATTGACCAGACTAGACGGGCAACTCTAATATTTATGGAATGGTCTTCAAAGGAATTATACGGATTAATTATTCATAGTTTTTTAAATCTGTGAACTATGATAGTATTTTTATTACAAACAATTATGACATTTTATTAAAATACCCCACTTGCATTCTTAAGCAAAGCTATCTATTTTTAATTGACCTCTCATCTAGTCTTTTATCTCGTGATTATTCTCTGATATTTTTTTGTTATATTTGGTCATAACCATTTTTAATAATAATAATAATAATATTGGATTGGGCGCTTTACGCACAAAAAACTCTTACATACTAAAATCATAGAACAAAATGAAAAATAAAATGAAAAAGAAAAGAGAAAGATAAACAGCTCAAAACAAAATAGTAAAAGATAACAACGAATATTTAAAACGTTCTGGGAAAGATTTTGTAAACAAGTGCTTTTTAAGTCTTTTCTTGGATAATTTTCTTGGATGGGCAAAGAGTTCCACGCTTTGGGGCCCGTCACTGCAAATGCCCGTTCACTGACCTAGTTTTCTGGAACTGACTTGACGGTTCCACAACGCTTCCCACCGCTGAAGTAGACGCTGACCTGAGAGTTTAACGTCCCCCATTTATGTTGTCTGGAATACAGAGCTGAAGATACAGAGGCGCCATGTTATGAGTTGTCTTGTACATCAAGCAACACAGTTTGAACTCTACTCTCTCAGGAAAACGAAGCCAGTGCAATTCTCGCAGAAGGGATGTTATGTGCGAGAATTTTGACTTTCCATATTTTATCTGTGCTGCAGCGTTTAGAATAGATTGTAGTCTATCGAGCTGAAACATCGGTAGGCCAGTGTAGATACCATTGCGGTAGTCCACACGTGACACAACAAATACATTAATGAGTAAATGGGCTGCCTCGGAAGGAAGATGTCTGCGAATACTTTTAATCTGTCTCAGTTGATAAAAACATGCACTGATATATTTGTCCATTCTCTCTGTCCGGTACTATCCTGGACCACTTTATTTTATTTTTATTTTTTTTATATTTATGTATATTAAATTAGTGATATAACTCCCTACAGTGCTCTCGTGCAAAAATGCTTTTAATTTTTCCAGGTTGTCGAGTTATCTATCGAGAGAACAGGATCTAGTGTTTGGAAAATTTTAACCCATATTAATTGTCTTCTTTTTAGATTTTCTCTATGTCCACATTTTCGTGATACACACTATTGCTTGCCCAACGTAAATTGGCGTGCGGCGACTTTGGAACTAAAACCCGCCCCGCCCGCACCCGGCGGTAACCCGTCGCCCTATCATTCAGTTCAATTTCGTATTTGCTGAGAGCTGTGACATCTTGATTACCAATATAGACTGAAATATTATGTCCAAAACAGTCCGGGATGGTGCAAGAACAATTGGCAATGAAGTATTAACGTTTTGCAAAGCTGAAAAAGCAAATAATGGACCGATATTACTGTTTGACAGATAGAGCGGCCGCCATTACCGGTTCGTTTCTTTAGTGTTGCCAGACCAAATTTCTATTAACAGCTCTGACACCGGTCACCGGTCATTGTGTACATTATGTATTGTGTAATAAATTTACACCCTGGAAACTTATGTTACGCGACAGGGACGCCCTCCCTCGCACGCCAATTTATACTGGTACGTCTATAGTGCTCCAGCTGCCCAGTGATTCACGCTGCCGTCCTTCCAAATTCATTCAGGTATTCATTGCATTTTTGTCATTACCGTTGATAATTATATTGAATAACCACCAAGTTTTTACAAAATTTGTATTATTTGTAATTCCTCAGTCAGTGATTTAAGGTTGGAAATTAAAAAATTTATCGCAATGGATGATGAGAAGGAACTAGTAGGGTTTTTCTTTTCGTAATAAATTGGCAACCAGTCTCACCAGAAAGGGACTCGAGAAGTCTCGGAAGACTTGGATTAGACTCGGAAGACAGAGTCCCCAAATCCGGGCCTACCGCGTGAAGCAATGAAGAGACGATTGCCATAGTCTTAGATCTTGTTAGCAGGTCTTAGGAACCTTCACTTTTTTTGGCCACGTTCACTATTTCTTCCATCCCCTACCTCTTAGAACAATATTTTCATTAGAGCATTTTATGCATGATCAGAGGCATAAGGATCCCTTAGAGTATTTTGTTCTTTGGACATGCGCAACCAGATATGGTATGATCCGGTGATTGTCGCCTTTTTCATCCTTTCTGTGAATCCATTCACCTGTGATCTCTTTGGTCCCAGATCCTTGAGATAGCTGGAAACTTACTTGGCTGGCAGTCCTTTCGCTGTCACCTCCACTGCGTAAAGTTTTTCGTATAACCATTTTCGGACCTCTTCAGGTTCAAGTATTTATGATGAAACTTCATTATTGCTTTGAGCTCCATTACTTGAGGATGTTTGGACTAGCGTTCTGAGACATTTGGGTTTCTATATACACTCTGGATGATCTTTTCCAACATAATGATCTAAAAGGAGTGGACAAGTCAGCAGGTTTTCCAGTCGCCTCCATTGTTTGAGGTATCTATTAGTCGCAAATTATGAAATAAAACACTGAACTTTGTATTTTTCCACTATTTTATGTTTGAGACTTGTTACCCTACATGTTTCGGAAACGTCCGTTTCCTTTTTCAGGTGAATTAAGACTGGGGTATGTGGGAGTGGTTGTCTGGTGTGTGGGTTGTGGATTGAGTAGAAATGGAGGGGGTATCTAGGTGGTGGGAGATCGGGAATATTGTAAGAAGGGGTCATGTGAAGGGTTGTACTTGATTATTGATTATGTTATTTGTTGTGGTTAGGTTTTTATGAATTTCAAGTGTTTCTAGATTATTTTGTTTTAGGCCGTATGTCTGTTATGTAGGATGTGTATTTTTGTATTGTTGAATGTGTTCTTCTTACAATGTTCCCGATCTCCCACCACCTAGATACCCCCTCCATTTTTACCGAATCTATAACCCACACACCAGACAACCACTCCCACATACCTCAGTCTTAATTCACCTGATGAAGGAAACGGACGTTTCCGAAACATGTAGTGTAACAAGTCTCAAATATAAAATAGTGGAAAAAACAAAGTTCAGTTTTTTATTTCAGAGTTTGTTAATAATGGATTTCCACAAAGTTAACGTCGAAACATTCAATTACTTATCTATTAGTCACACCATCCAAGACACCAAGCTGTTCCTTGCTGAAATCGTAAATCAGAAATGGCCACATTAATTGGGAAATTACATAATTGTTCTTATATATATCCACACTTTTTCCGTCTCTGAGATATGGATTTTGTCCAATCAGTCCACAGTATCTTTGAAATGCTCTGCAGTCTCATTGGCTGCGTGAACTCTGCCGTTATAGTCAATCTATGATTGAGGATCACATGAGAGCAACTACTCTTTTATGGTGGAGAAAGTCCAAAAGAAGTTTCTGAGATATCTTTACATGAGAGAGTACGGGCATTATCCTTGGCTGTACCCAACCGAGTTTCTCCAGGGTATGTTTGGCTACAATAGTCGAGAGACTAAAAGGAATGTTTATTTGATTACACATTTTTATCAATTGTTGCGCGGTATGATCGATAATACTGAAATTATGCAGAGCATTGGTTTATACGTTCCTGATAATTAATTACCTTAGACATCGTCAGCATAGATTGTTTCACATTCCAATATATAGGACCAACCCGCCGATGGTTATGCCTGTTGGAAGAGCCACAGCTATGCTGAACAATATCGCTTTGGACATTGATCTGTTCCATATCTCTGAGAGAGTTTTCCGAAGCAGGATTCTCCTACATGTTTCACATGAATATGTATGTTAATTAAAACATTTTATAAACTCTTCATTTATAACATTTACGACTTGAATGTACTTTTGTTATGTAAATGTTATATTTATTTTTATTTATTTAAAAAATCCTTGTTTACAAATAAAGATACTTAATACTAATTAAACAATAAAACATAAGATAAAACATAAGATAAATTACACATTTTTTTTGTTTAATTTGTGGATTATGCCATTATGGATTATGTGGATTATGCCATATGCCAAATGGATTATACAAAAATAAAATTGAATTGAATTGAAATTGAATCTTCTATCTGAGAAATTTGAAGGGTTTATCTTTTCCCACTATCTCCACCCCATTAATATCTAGTAATGGGTTTGTGAGCCCAAATGTTTTACCTTTTCTTGCAAGTGATATGCAATAACATTTGGAGGGCTTGTATTCCATACCCTTTGACAATCTTCAGTAGAAGTCTGCAGTGTTTTGTTCTGTTTGTCAGAATGCAAACACCAGATGAGATGACGTTCTGTGCTATTCTGAAAACAGCAATATTGGGATGTCAGATCTTTATCCCAACACTTAATAGACGAAAATAAAAAATAAATAAACGAGACGTAGGTATCGTCGGTGGTGTGGTCAGAGAGAGAAAGAAGTTATCCGTCGAATATAAATAGAGTCCAACAATATATCTCTTTTCTGTGGTCCAACGTGACAATGACAATTTTGCCACAATTTTACATCAGGACGCTGTGGGAGAAGAAATTAATACGTGTAAATGAAATAATCTTTTTTCTATAAGCTTTAAATACAGCATTAGTACTTTTTATGTAATTTTAGTCGAAAGATGAGAATTGTAAGGTTTCATTTGCGGCGGAGGGCAGCTGTATGAATGATGGATCATGCCCTTTTATACAAAATAATAAATGGAACTACAGACTGTCCTCATCTATTACAACTAGGGAATGCAATTGAGTCGGGATTGCCTTTTCGGAATCCCTATGGATCGGGATCCCAAATATTTTGTGTTTTTTTTTGTTTGTAGAGCTGAATAGCAATTAACGACAATGCCTTGCATTTTTATATCATCAATTTTAATAAAATGTTAATTATTAATCATTGCATTAAAGTTTTTGTAGGCGTTTTTCCAAGCATCAATCAGTCAATGTAGTAGAGTAAAAACTACTAACTAGTAGTAGTTTTTATTACTATATTATGTTGATAAAATACAGCAAATATTTTTCAAATCTATTTTAATTATTTGAATGTGACATGAACATAAGTTTTAAATACTTAACTAAAAGCTCTATAGACACACACAATTAAACATACAAAACATAAGAAATGCTGATCAATCCCGATAATCTTGTCCGATTTTTCGGTTCGGGATTGATTTCGTAAAATGCCTCGAGATCTCGCGGGATCGTGATTGCATTCCCTAATATTATCTAACTTAATAATCCCTAAAAATAATCCCTAACTTATCTTCTCGTATGTTCCATCCCGCGAAACTAGAAGTTATGCTTAAGAAACTGCAGCAACTGACCACTTTTTAAATCCTCCTCTACAAAGGCTTCCTACACTAGCAAACAGATATGAGCATTTAGACATTTTTGTCACTAATATATTAAATTCAAATGTATTTTGAAATATAATTGAACTTTATCTATTGAAACATAAAGAAATGGAGTTTAAATATCAAGGAGTCGTTTGTAGAAAGTTCTTCCATCTTCTCGGTAACTACCAATATCTAAGTTATGTGCTGTCTTTCATGGTCTCGGTATTAATTGTTTGATGAGGTTTGAAAAGTGATCTTGTGTAACATATTGTCATGTGTCGTGGCTGCGGGAGGAATTAATGAAAATGCTGGAATTTAATAACGGATTTATTAATTACTAATGAATTAATTAACCAAACGTACAAAGTCACTTAACACTTTTTGACTTAACGCAATTATTTCGTAAATTTATCACTAGTAAATAGACACTTTATAATCGCTTTATCACTTTATTCACTAGAACATTCCATCCAATTTACTCACATATTATTCGCTTCGGTTTATTTCGCTACGTAGGAACTTTCCAGATTATTCGCTGTTGAATTACTTGCTCGCTTGGTCACCCTGGCCCGCAACTCGCGGTTGTCTTCGCTTCTATTATCACTGTCAAGCGTGCTAAAAACAACAACAACCGTTACTCCCGTGCGCGGTCCTATTTATATCGGCTAATGCTGATATCGAGCCTTCTAGGTGTTCCTAGTGTTTAGAAATTAATCGTAGCTTCCAGGCTTTTATAGATGTTTCTCGATGCTTCCCAAAAGCCGTAGATTACGCTAGGCCGTCCTGGAATCTTCGTTAGTGATTTGATCATTTCAAACAACTGTCACTTGACATGAGTGCGTGATTCTTTTTAGCCTCGTTACAATATACTACTAACAGCTACTGTAGCTTGTGTTATTGCTTATTATTGAACAGGCGCGTGCAGTGGGAACATTGAAGCATGACTTTTTGTAAACGTATATTTTGGAAAAAAAAAAAAATCAAATATTTATGCTACAGATTTTTATGATATATCAAAATATGAATGCTATGATAACAATTGTGATAGAAATATTATGAAATATATGTTGTATTCCAATTTTTTTTTTCAAATAATTGGTTACGTAAATGTCATGCTGTGATGTTCCCACTACACGCCCCTGTTATTATTATATTACCTCTATTTATGTATAAGTCCTAAAGGGCTTTAAATGAATAAATAAAAATGTGTGCATTTTCACCCGAGTCGTACTTTGTAAATGAGGTTTCCACAGTAGGATGCGATTAGTTTACATATTGAGACTGGGAAATTATACAATTTTAGTGTAAATAGGATAATTAATAACGTGTCGAGCCAAAGGGATTGGCTAAATCTAGTTAGCATGCCGTCATCTGCCTTTCGTGTTTTCTAGCATCTTTAACCGTTTGAGTGCCAAAAAATTCATACAGTTGCTTGTAAAATGCCACCAAAAAAACATTTTTTTTTGAAAATATTTTTTTTTTTAAAACCCCATAAATTCTTTGAATTTTCATGGATTTTGATTATTTTTTCGGTGTTTTATTAAAGAATATCGAAATATTTGAAATAAAACGCTTGTATAAATGAATACAGTATTTTATTCAGATAAAAAGAAAGACAAAAATGAAAAACAAAAAAAAAATCAACAACTGTGCTTTCCTGCACACGCCGTGTGGACACCCTTCTTACAATACGCTCAAATAGTTGTTGATCTACGCAGCCCAGTACACTCTTTATTATTACAGACCACACAGCGACGTAAATTCTTTCCTGGAAGCTTCTGCAGCTTGGATTTATGGAATGAAATTGTCAGACATTTCAGAAGACGCGCTCGACATTATAGTTTTTCAATTAACAAAAATAAAAAAAATAATAAATGAATCTGAAATTTAAACGGTTTACTACGATCTTACAACTATTAAGATAATATTACAATAATATTTACCAACGCCGCAGCACCACACCCCACGTACGCGCGAATCAAACACGATTGACGCAATCGACGGAAATCGACGATCGGCAATCTTTGTTAAAATACGAATCGACGAAAGTCAACGATTGGCAATCAAACGGTTAAGCACCCTTGTTAGAACAACGTTATGTTTTGTGCATATGCACAGAACATAACGTTGCTAGCTTAACATAACGTTGAGAGCTTTTGCTAGCTCTCTCCAATGTACTTGTGAGTGTGATGAGACAAGTGTCCGCTGGATGGACTCTTCTTCAGATGAGAACAAACGCAGTCTGTCTAAATAATTCATACAATAACTCTTTTTCACTAAAATTACAAGTAACTATTTTGATAACCCGATGTTTGATAATCGGTAAATTTAAAATACGTATATGGATATGACGTGGATATGATGCTTGCCTAGCTAAAAATAGTATGAAATATAAATTACTTAAAATGAAGAGTTAAGATAGTTGATAGCTCAGATTTTTTGTTAAGTTATAAATAGAATATGAATCTAAAAGAAAATAAGAATATTACTAAGAATAAAAAATTAAGATATTTATTAGTGATGCAACGAATATGAATATTTGTATTCGCCGAATATAATCACGAATATTAAAAACAAACTCCCATGGGTTATAGCAATAACAACACAGGATTGAATTAGTTTTTAATAGTATATATTCCTTTAAGTAAAACAGATCACTCAACAGAATAGTGACAGGAACAGGAACAAAGATTTAAAAAACCATAGACAAATTGTTTGGTATACACAGTTCTAACAAACTATTTATAACTGAACGCAATGCGAATTACGGTTTGGCTGTGCACTGTGTGTCCGAACATACCTACGCACTACGCACTGTTATTGGGGTTTCCCTTAACATTGAATGAATGGATTTGTTGAGTTCTCAAGTTGTCAATTGTTACTTGTTTTACAGCACAACATGAGTTCTTTCATCTTGTTTTGTTGGGTTATTAATAAGATTAGGTGCTCATTTCATGTAGTTTTTGTTTCGTAATACGTATTGTTCGTTCCATTTTAGTTCCGTTGTGTGTAAAAGTATTAACTCTTATAAAATAATTTTTAATTAAATCTAATAATATGACCTCTTGCAAGCGAGTAATTTATTTTGTACCGCTGGGAATGTACAAACAAACGGATAAAAGAAATCGTCTAACGCCTCGGAAGTTTCAAATGTTGTGCTTTTTAAACAAAAATTTGCCGGTGATAAATTTTAATTATTAAATCTCTTAGTAAAAAAAGAATGGTGGTGTATTATTTATTACCTTGTTGAATTATTCATATTTGTATTTGCCGAATAATAGTTTTGATATTCGTATTCGTGAAAGCAGTATTCGTTGCATCACTAATATTTATAAAAAAAAAAAGTCAATAAAAAATATGTAGCAAATATGAAAACAAGATTTTCATGAATGTTCTTAGGTTTTCACGGCCACTCAGAATCTTCTGATTTGTGTCTTCTGGGGTATAATGCCGTGTTATTACGACCTTTCTGGCCGACGTTTCAGATCCCATTGCAGGGTCCATCATCAGGGCTGATGTGTTATTGTGAGTGTTGGTCTTGTGGTTAAGTATTGGCTTGCAATACTGTGTCGAAAGCAGGGAGAGAACGTCTGCATTATTTAATGCATAAATTATGAAATTATTCATCTACAGTTTCTGCTTGTAGCAAACTGCAGTCCGTTCATGTGCGCTGGAGATCCACAGTGACTCCTGTGCTGTAATAGTGGTAATCGCAGACTTCTCCAGCTTGGTTTTTGCTCTTTGGCCTGTTTCTTTATTCTAATGTATGCCAAATTATTTTTCCTTCGATTCGTTACCACATTCGAATCCGACACAAAGATTGCATTGGTCTTTTATAAGTATATAAAAAGCAGGGTTCAAAAAAATCCATTTTTATAATAAAAATCAAATAATCGGATTTTTTGATATATATCTGATATATGTATACAAATTTGGATATATATCCAAACTTTTTTCTCTCCTTTTTTGCACACGTCGATTTGATACAAACTCGAAATAATTAGGAAATTTATTTTTTTATTTTGTATATGAATTATTATTTATTAAATAAATGAATTGCATACTGAAAAAAGCTTATATATGCAATTATTATATACAAGCTATAAAAGTTGCTCTTTCTAATGTAGTGTTATGGGTGTTTGTTTCTTTGCGTGAAATAAAAAACGGATTATATGAAACAAATGAAACCAAAAATAACGGTAGCACTTTTTAAAATACAACTAGCGCCATCTAGTAACGACCGCAGATATTAAAAAAAACCAACCTGTAGCATTTTTTAAAATACAACTAGCGCCATTTATTAACATTTGCAAAAAGTTTTCTTGGATATATATAAAAAATAAAAATCGAGCCATAAATATCGTGATATATATCCTCACCTCAAACCCTGATAAAAAGGACACTTTTTTATGCTTAAAAATTTTGCCAAATAAATTTCAATCTACAGACTTTACATTTTCATTGACACACTTTATAATATATAAATAATCACAATATTGGCAAAAATGAGTTATGAATACAAATATTCATATTTTTTCTATCTTTATTCCAGGTAAAACAGTAAGTGAATATTCCATGTCTATTTATAGTTGTTTAGTAGTAAAACTCATAATTCAAGCATTTTCAATAATTTTAATATATTTTGAATTTTTAAACCTCATGTTCCTGACGGGAACACGCAAAAATAGGGGGTGATTCCACCGCCCTACGGTCAGGTCAACCTGATGGCACCAATATTGCAGATTTTCAGATGAAAACGAGATTGTAAAAAATTTCCCTGAGAATCTTAGAGCGGTCCAAAGGTTGAAGCAGGAGTCGAGTAGAAAAGAAGAGAAAGTCGCAAGTAGATCTGGAGGTGAACAGAACTGATTTCTGTATTCCTGCGCCACGTGATTTATTCAGTAAAATTATCAGGGCGTTTTCAATAACCAGTCAGAGGTCGGCATTTCGGGAACCGACGACACCGACCTCTATCTGACGGCGGGATCACTACTCATAATCTGTGTCGCAGCTCCTATGAGCAGTGGTCCCGCATTAAAAAAAATAAACCATGTAATGCAACATTTTTCTTAGTTATTTTGTATTATTTTTACATATCTTTATTTTATTTCATTAAAACATGTCCCCCAGGACCATCCGTGAGGATATAATCGGTAAAAAGGGGGGCCAGGCTCGCCAAGCTTGGTGCAATCATTTCGTATATTTGGTCTTTCTGGCGAGTCTGGCTACTTAAATTCGTAATATTTTATACACAAAAAATAATATAAACATATATGAAGCGATTACAATAAAATAACTTTGGTTATTTTATTGGCATACCCAAAGGGTTTTATTTATTTGTGCCTATCTGTGCGCTCGCGCTCACAATTCATGTGATTGAGTTCATTTGACAATTCTACATGTATAATAAAAGAAATAATCTAAAAAATAAATTTCACTTTTTTATATCAAAAATGTTTATCAGTGCCAACAAATGGAGATTGGCAAAAAGGGCCCTTTTAAGGGCCGCAGGTTTTTCTTGTCCGACATAAAAATGTTTATCAGGGCCAACATGTGGAGATTAGCAAAAAAGGCCCTTTTAAGGGCCGCCGGTTTTTCTTGTCCGACACACATCATTATATCAAAACTACTCCAAAGTCACTTAGTGAGTAGTAGTTGCTGTAGACAAAAATGTAGATTCTACATATCGTCTACATGTGTTGGATCTGTAATAGTGGCAGGCACTTTGGGTAACAAATCCCACCATTTTTTAACATTTTCAATCTTAATTACTTTTTAATTTTGTGACTGATCTTAGTTTTTGGTGATTCTTGTAAATTGTCATCACGTATTTTTATTTGATGACACCAGCGAGTACATATGTACTTTTTTCAATGCCAATTCCATAAAATGCCAATGTTTATTAGCATCATTCTGCACACTTTGTATTTTTATCCTGTCAGCTTTGGTAAAAATATGTCATGGCCATTCATTTTCTTTGGTTCACATGGTTCATATTTGATATGCAAGAATTTTTATATAGGAACTTGGTTCAAATTTTATTTTCAAGATACATGAAGAATACAGTAAGGTGATAGTGAAAAAAAACTGTATCAAATAGTGTATTTTAACTAATTTTGGCCAAATTTGTCACATGGTTCATATTTAATATGCATAGACAATATTGTATTTACATCTGTACTTTGAGGTTTCAAATACTATTAAGTTTTTATTTTATTTATTAAAAACACGTTAACCCATTCCACCACTAATAATATGACATAATTTGTTCATTAAAAACACTACTTAATTATTACAACTTTTATTTCAAAGAAACCTTAATATTAAACAAATAAAAATAACTTAGTTAAACACCACTTATATTTATTGTCAAATCCGACCAGGTTTCGCTACGACCGTAGCTTCTTCAGGGAGAATCTTAACTGCCTAAACATTAAAAAATTAACACTAAACGAAACCTTAACACCTTCACATAAAATTAAAACAGTACAACATAGAACTATAATTTTTATTTGTTATTTGGATATTTGTTTAATGTTCATCTCCAGGCATTTTTGGAATGGTGTGGTTGAAACATTCTGAGATGTGGAGAGCCAAGCATTTCTCACATTCCCATCGTGATTCAATTTTCTTTTTCAATAATGAACATATTTTACAAAGCCTGGATGGGTTTGGAGGAATTTGTCGGGAAATGTGTCTGCTGCTGCTGAAAAGGGCATGCTCCTTCAGATGCCCTTCCTCGCTTCTTGTATGGTGGTAGCGTCATATTCTCTAATATGCTTTCCGCAATACCTATCCTATAGTCGCTGTGTCAACCTTTGCACATTAGACATATTTTTATGTAATGCATAGGTATTATATAAGGCCATGTTGGCCAAATAAAAAAATATTTTTTTGTATCCCTCGGAGTACTTCCATATTCGTGGAAAAAAAGCCAAGTCATTTCTGTCTACTCCACTCATCCCATGATTATAATCGATAACTGCCTTGGGTTTTAGAATAGGATTTCCAGTTTTGTAGTCATTTTTACCCGTATCCGTCATAGAAATATTTGAATGCATGGTTGACAGCATGTGAACGGGTTTTTTTGTCAATCCATCTTATTGGGCATCACCATCAAAATTTGGGCATCACCTCGTCCACGATTTCTTTTTTTTTTTTGCGTTTATTCCGTACGTTGGTGACATATTTTTCCTCATGCAACGAACTGTTCCTACCGCATTTACTTTCTTATTTTTCAAATAAAGCTAAAAAAAATAAAACTGGAGATGAATACCAGTTGTCTAGGAACACTGTGTACCCATCTGAAGTATATGGCTCTATCAGCTTATACACAATTCCTTCACTAGCTGGTAAAGATGTTTCTGTTTTTTTGCCTGTATATATTTCAAAATCTAGGCAATAGCTAATTTTGTAAATTTTTCTGCCAAATCTTGCCCTTTTTGATTTGTTGAATTGGATATAACTGAGGCTTCTGCGAAACTTCATTAATGATTCGTCGATAGACAACTCCTCATCGGGTCTGTATGTCGTGAATTTATTTTTCAAATAATTTATTATTGGACGAATTTTAAATAATTTATCATTTTTATCTAACAGAGCATTGTCTGCTAAATGCAAATTTGAAATAATTTTTTCAAATCGCTTGAATGGCATTATTGTTCTAACAAAAGGTGTTTCTATCGATTTCCTTTCACTCCAATATGATCTCAATGTATTCTTCTTCACCTGACTTTGGAGTATACAGATCGCAAAAAATGCTTTTATTTCATTTGCGTGCTTTTGCTTTGCAAATTTGTTAGTTTAATCTGCAATTATTTGGAAAAAATCTTCACCAAAAATTATTTTATAGAAGTCGTTCTGCGTAGGACTTCGTCCTAAATTTAGTTCTGCCAAGCGACATAAGCCTGGTACTCCAGTGAAAGGAATTTTGGATGTCTGAACTGAGTCTGTATTCCAAATCCATTCCACATTTTTTCTTTTTTTGATAGGTAACTCGCGATCTACGTGTTGTTCTATTGAACTGTCACCTGACACTTCAGAATCACTATTTGAAAACTCCAAATCGTTTTTCGAAGATGTAAAATCACTTGAATCACTAGCACACTCTTCAGATTCACTTTTACTACAACTTTCCAGAAGCAATTGTTCAATTTCAACTTCATTTGATAAAATATTGCGAGCGTGACGAGATCGTTTACTACTGCTGGCGGTCATTTTGGAAACACTGTTGGTTGTCAAAATACAAGTTAAAAATAATACGTAAAAAACTTTAGTAATTATATTTTTTCATCAAAATATAATTCATATGTATTTCGTCAACAATATTTTCACGAATAAAGTTGTTGTCAATGATTTTTTATGCATAAAATGATTACAGACATCGTTTCGCCGGCTTAGTGCTTTAATACCATAATATAGTTGACCGGCGATTCGCCGGCTTCATGTGTCAATTGGTAAATCTCTTCTTCTTCTTCTTTTTCCTTAGCCTTTTTCCCTCCACTGCTGGATGTAGGCCTCTTCCATTTTCTTCCACTCATCTCTGTTTCTCCCCTTTGCATCCAGGTTCTTCCTGCTTGCTGGAAAATGTCTTCAGAACACCTTTTGGGATGTCTTCCGATGCTTCTATTTTTCATCCAAGGCCTCCACTGTAGGATTGGATAGGAATGGGTTAATCACTATTTAAAAATAAAAATTACAAATTTTTATTTTTTACAAATGAATTTTTGAGAAATAGCCTCCACGGTCTCGTCTCACGGAAAGGGACCAGAGATTTTATAGTTTTGAAATTAGAATGCCTTGCGCCACGGCGAGCAGCAGTCGTGTATTTACAGCTTCATGTTCTTTTTGATAAAAAATCACTAAAATGTATTCTATGCAAATTTAGTCTACAATATTAGTTATTACAAGTAATATTACATTATACTATCAAAAGCAATTGATTTCTCTTATAAAATAAGATTTTTAACTGGTTTAATATGAATTTGTCGGTTATGTCTTTCTTTGCATCCTTAAATATGCATCATTTTCTTTGTGTTGTCTGATTACTGACGTTGTGGACCTTGCGTAAACTAGCGTGGATATCTCATAATTGTCAAATTAATTACCAGATGTGCGAGGGCGACTTAATTTTTAAATTAAAAAACTTTTGTCATATTTTCCTATCTTGATTTCAATTGCCAGATTTTCTCCGCATTTGCAAAGAAAGTATAAATCTTTTTAAAATTTTTAATGTATTAACTGAATACCTATATTCAGTTAATACATAAAAAATACAACAAATGGAATAATGTTTTTGGAGACAAATTACAGTTAGACTAATGGATCCAAAATATGGTGTTTCAAAAATACATTATATTTCATTTCCTATTTATTAAAGGTGATTAAAAGTAAATAAAATGTTATTAATTAATTATAATTTAGCTTTGTAATAGCTAAATAAATCTTTTGCCATTTAGGAATGTATTATTGTTTAGATTTTCTCGAGAACATCGCTATTGCTTTAAAAATAATAACTTCTCAGAATTCACCAACCACATATGAACGCAAACCATTCTTTCAATAGTCATAAATTAAAGCTATGGTTTTTTCAATATTAACTTTTTTACACTGAAAATTGGGATGCATCTTATGGTCCGACATGCATCTTACAATCTGAGCTTTTATCTATTTATTATTATTGTAGTATTAGTTGTAATTAAAATGAGCTCAGGGAGATTCCTATGAAAATAAATCTGGTTCTAACAAAAAAATCGGGGATTCTGATAAATTACGTTGAGGATTTTAATAAAAATTGTATGTGATATAATAAAAATTAAATGTGAATAATTGTTATAGTGTGGATGGTTTTGTACAGTTCACTAAATTATTATGATTTAAATTGTGTGTATTTTTGTCCGATGTGTCTTATCGTCGACAAAATATGGTACTCCAATCGGTACCTCATAAAGGATTAATAATGAACAATTTATAATTTGTTAATATCTGAAAGAAACTGTTTATGGTTTTTGTGTTTAATTTGTAGAACTCCATATTTATTTTTGTGAAATTTAAAATAAATTAAATTTTAATAAATATTATTATTAAGTTCTACGGGTTAAGTATTTATATGTGTTAGCTGTTTCGGCTTGTAAGGCCATTATCAAACAGTGGATATACCACGTACAAACGACTTATTTATAAAATTTTAAGTTACCCCTTCCCCTTTAGAGTAATTAGATATTTGTGTTGAAGCCCTGTAGTAATGTTCGTTTTTTCCCGGGCACTTATCATTAAAGGTGCCTCAGTTAACCATATGCTTAATTATCGAAATTCCCCGTTTTCTGCAAGTGTTATTTATAAATATTATTTTAATTTATGTTCTCGATTATTGGTTTTTTAAATATATTTAGAAGTGGAGAGAAGATCATTTTTTGTTGATTATTTAAAAGTTTAATATTTGGATCCTTTTTATATTTATTTATTTCTAGTTGCTCAAGTAAATTCATCCTAAAACCTTTTGTTTCTATATGTAAAGGTTTTGGTTCGTTATCACCTTGCGGGACGTGGTTTTCATTTAATAGATGGGCCGCAAATTTTGACTCTAAATTTTTATTTTTATAGCAGCGCATGTGTTCCGCGAATCTAGTTAAAAAAAACCTTCCCGTTTGTCCTATATATGTGGCATTGCAATCTTTATGATTACATGTTAATTTGTATATGCCACTAATTTAGGTGTTTTGCTTTTAGGTGATAAAAACGTCAAAACGCGGGTTTTGACGCGGGTTACCCCTAAAGTAGTTAGAACTAACATATATATATATATATATATATATGTTTAACTTACACAACTTGTTTCGTATTGTATTTTTACTACCGTCACCTGCAATTCAATTTTTCATTCCCATAATTCAATAAAGGTGTCACTATTGATAATGAGGTAGCTATATTTTGATTGGATATATATAATACCAATATCCTTTATAGGTGTGTATAAGATTCCTCCTAATTATTAACATTAACTAGAATACGCCTGAAAATTATTTTAATTTTTAACTCCTAAAAAAAAAAGACTTCCATACTTATATTCTCATATCAAAATTTAGCTTGGTCTCTATAAATCGTCTATAATACATCTTGATTAATGATGTCCCCCTGGAGATAAAATCCAGTATTGTGTTCTTAAAAAATTTGATTCTTAAATTTTTTTATTTTAAATTAAGGCAAATTATCATTCATGGTGATTGCCATAGTTTTTGGGATTTCCAAGGAAGCATCCTACTTGGAGAAGGGAAAAACATTAACAAGATGTTATTGGACCATTTGAAAGTAGAACTGAAACAAAAACGCTCAAGATCGGTGCATAAAAAGAGTTATTTCACTGAAACAATGTGTTATTCCGCAAATGGGCTGTCATTATGGCAAAATTGCACGAATTAGGCTTCAAATTGATGCTGGACTCCCGTGCCACTTCTACCTCTAGCTAAACTTGAAAATTTAGCTTTGTGGGAAAAAAAGTCTCGAATGAGTATATCATTGCCGCCATCAATGGATATTTTGCAGCCTTTGGATCGGCAAAAGTAATGTGAAATAGTGCGCTGGAATGTTCAACTAAGGGGCAAGTGAGCTGTCCAGTACGATGCGAAAAGCCCTTCCACAGAGAGACGATGCAAACACTTACCTTTTGGTTTTTTCCGATTTGTTGAACTCGGCACTCAGACCGTGGACTGTAGTAGGTATGCAGCTTGCCAACTTCACCTTGATGAACACATTCATTGCGAATGATGGATTCGAGAGCGGTGTCAAGATCGTACGAAAGAAGCGGGATGCGGATTGAACAAGACCGTGCGTAAATTGACAGATGGTTGAATGTTACAAGCGGCGGCGACGGTCCTACTGAACTGAAGCCGGCCCTGCGTGGTTCCATGTGCGCAGCGAAGATAGGCATAGAGTTTGGCTATCTCTCCGTAAGCAGGCGTTCAAATGTATTTTTAAAAATACAGGTACTGGCTTAACCAGCCTTTGACTGAAAATCTACTTTTCTGATGGAATGAAAAAATGTGTGTGATGTATAACCCCTAATGGAGACTGAGAAATAAAACATGATTAACTTGCTTTTTGCCATAATTATCAAATAAACTCTGTATACATTGAATTTCAATGCTCTGCGGGTATAAATAATATGTGGGCTGCAAGCTGCCCGGCGCCACAACTATGGAGCTATCGGCATTCAGACCAGACATGCACTTGTTGCACTGTGCCAGTATTAGTGTAACATAACCACTTTATTTTATACTAGCTGTACCCGGCCAGTCATACAGTTGCTGTGGTGCAGCCTTGTTAAGAAAAGAGAAAGCACACGTTTCCAATATGTTTAATTTTACAACTCTTTTGGGTACCTATTCAATTTTGCTGCTTTTCAAAAAAAGCATGTGTTTTCTGTCTCAGAAGTGACATCTGTATAATAGTAGTTATATAAAACGTAGTAGGTATATAAAAACATGCGCGTATTTGAATGCACTAATTGTGTCAAAGTCAATCCGTGAAGAACTTTCGGAGATTTAAGATTTTGAACAAACGAATATGTATTTACATTTTTATGCATTGATAGCTGTCCGTATCCGACGTTGCTCGGGTTAAGAAGTTAGTTAAAAATAAGTTTGTGGGGGGACACACAGGTTTCAATGTTTCGCAAAGTCTCTGATAAATAAAGGATCCATTTAATCAAGACTGGGATGTCCAGGAAGAAATTGTGACCTATGTATTCCGCTGTGACTTAAAGAATGCAAAATTTGAATCAGATCAGCAAACATTATAGGTTTGTACAAGAAATATATCAGGTGTGGGGGTGGGGTAAGAAGGGAGGAGGGAAAGTTGCCTTTATTACCCGGCGTGTCTTGAAGAATAAGTATGCGAAATCTGGGTTAGATTGGCCATACGGTGTAGGTTTGTACAGGGAGATTATGATTTTCGAAAATTTACATTTTTATTAATATAAATAAATAGTAAGTATATGAAAACAAATTAGGTATACAAAAACATAGTAGATATAAACAAATAATATAAAAAATATTTTTTTTAAATGTTGTTGCAACATTATATATGTCAACAACATTGTATTTTTAAAAAATATTTTTTAAAAATACAGTGTTGCTGAATCAATTGAAAAAAACTCACCCGTAAAAACCAAGTTTTTACAATATTCCCTTTCTCATGTTCGGGTTTCGTGTCTACCATATGCGTCGGAATCTCCTTACAACTTACTGAATTGTATGAAAAAAAATATTAAAAATTTGAAAAATCCAAAATTATACTATAATTTTTTTTTTAACGAAAATTGATAGATCTTCTTGATCATCGCCACGAGTCTGTCTGCAAAGTTTCAGCTCGATTGGATCACGGGAAAAGGATTAAAAATCGATCCAAAGTTTTTTCATCATATAAGCAGGCGCCACGAGTTAATAGAAAGGGAGTAAAAATAAAAACATCTTCGTTATCGAATGCAATGTTGTGCCAAATTTCCAGAGATTATCGATTTTGTACAAATGAACACTTATATTTTTATTTATATGGAGTAAACAAATTTATGGTTCAAAAGCGAAAAATAATAATAATTACTTCAATTGATGTATTATTGTAGGTCCTATTTTTGAGCTTTATGTATTCTGAACCGTGAAATGATAAACGTCTCATCTGCAGGCTCCCT
Organism: Agrypnia vestita; assembly: GCA_016648135.1. Classification (NCBI taxonomy): domain Eukaryota; kingdom Metazoa; phylum Arthropoda; class Insecta; order Trichoptera; family Phryganeidae; genus Agrypnia; species Agrypnia vestita. The sequence continues at coordinate 32,486 of JADDOH010014632.1, read as the reverse complement.
GGGCGGTGGCGGACAGTGGACGCGGGCGCCCCCCGCGCCCCCGGGGCTGCCGGCAGGGGCCGGTGCGGGCACGGGTACGGGTCGCGGCAGGCGTCCGACCCAGCAGCAGCAGCAGCAACAGCAGCTGGCGGCTGTGCAGCGTGCGACGATGCAGGCCGCTTCGCAGCACGCCACCATTGCAGCAGCTGCTGTACAGGTAATAATACACTCGGCTTTTTTGGTATCGTTCATCTTATTACCTATTTCTAGAACTGTCATTGGATGACTGGGTATGTTTATCTTCTGCATCTTGTGCTTTTATTAATAGTGCAAGCCATTTGTCCCATATACATATACCGCCGGTATTACATAGTACGCATATGACTTAAGTTCACTACCTGTTTTGAGAGGTCAAGATGCGTTATTTTGCCATTAACTGCCGCGCCGCAAGCTGTAACTGTAACATGTTACAGATTTTTCGCCACTGCGTTATTTTGCCGCTAAGCGTGCGCAATACGAATCAAAACCCTTTGTTACAACTGCGGTGCGACATTATGTTGCAATTATTTACATTTTTTTTTATACTGCTAAAATTTCTAACCATGAATATTTTGCCTCAAATGTTTGCTGTGATTTATCTTTTTTAAAATGGTTATATGCAATAATAATAATTTTGAATGTCCGTCCGTAACTTCCGATCCAATAGCTGATCTTGTTTTCAAAATTGTTATTAAATATAATGAAAACATTGAATTTATGCTTTTTTAATAAAACGCTCTGAATTAGATTTTTTTAAAATATTTCAGTTTATTAATCTTTAATTAAAATATACAATTCTCTATGTAACAATGTCCGTCGTTAACGCTACCAGATGGCACAAGTAATAATGATGTGTATAAAATGAGGTATGAAAAAAAGTTTAATTCTCTTCATAGCAATGTCCGTCACTAACACTACCAGATTGCTTAAATATAATGAGGTTATAAAATAAATAAAGTAATAAAAAGCATAATTCTCTATTAAAAAATGTCTATCACTAACATTATCGAGACGCTGTGCTACTCTAGATAGCGCTGTTCTCACAGCTCTAACTGTTGGCCGAAATATATTATAAAATTGATAGGTTATAGGTATGTAGTGATGTGTCAAAATCTGAGTAGGTAATATGATAATATTTGTGATAGGAGTATTACGAGATATATATTTTGTTTCAACTTATTTTTCCAAACTTATGTTTACAAATCATGCTTCATTGTAATCACTGCCATTCTATTAAGAGAATGCTACGCATGGCTCAATCAGAATGTCTCTTGTCCATGTCTTGCCCTTTTAGTCTTATTGCAAAACAGATGTCTTTTACAATTGCACTACAAGAGAACCATAAGTTAAACGGGTTCACAAAATAAATGATCTCATTCTTGCTTGTATCAAAATATGGATAGGTTTATAATGAGACAATATTTTTCAGGCTCTAAATAATGGCTGGAACGGTCTCATTAACGGGCAGACCCCCTTCCCCCAGGGCTTGACCCAGGCTCAGACTCAGCAGGTCTTCCGGATGGCTCAGGTAATTATCCTTCTTTTGTTTCCTTTCAATACATTCTATTCCTCACTTATTTAATTGCATAACTCTGTTGAAGTGATTGAATTAGTTTTACTTTACTTAAATATTAATTTTAATAATTATTAGGATTTTGTAGGAAATCCTTGAAGTGCACACGAGTTTTGGGTGCTTACAAAATGTGATTAAGAATAATAATTAATAAATTTGGAGTAATGTGATTAGTTTCTTTATATACGAATGCATTGGAATTTGTCAAGCCAAATTTTTATTTACGAATGCATTGGAATTTGTCGAGCCAAGTCAACAAAACCGGGAAAAACTTATTGAATTGGGTACTGAAATATTGGTTATTTACAGGGATCCATTGTCTCCACACACACACACACACCATACATAATGAAGGAATGAAGCGATTTACGAAATTTAATATTATTGCAAAGTAATGTAATGTACAATAAACCTTTATTAATTCGAACCCCGATAATTCGAAAATCATCATAATTGGAAATTTTTAAAACTTACAAGACCCTATCGAGTCTTTGGGCTACCGACCTTACAAGGACAAGGGGATGAAGATGATGATGATACAAGATTCAAAAATGTTAATTTCATAGTTGATCAACCCCGATAATGTGAAAACTAACAAGAAAAATTGTTTTTCTCTTTTATATTATGTACCCTTTTAGTTTGATTATTTTTTCTAATATCTGTGTTTGTGTTAAAATGTTTACATAATTTTCTTTGGAAGAAATCAGTGCTGCCTTATTTCACATGTTTGTGAACAATTGTATTTCTAATAACTATGCTTGTGTTGGTGTAATTAAAAAAAAGACAAAAATAAAGATAAAATCTAGAGAAAAAAAAAGAGAGAGTTGAAGAAGCCTTCCATAAATTCAAAGATAATTCTAAACATTATGATTACGGTCATCCAAACACAACGAATCGGAAAAAATTATTTGATTTTTTTTTCTCAAGTAAGAACAGCAAATATGTCAATATCGGATAATTCAGTAACAGAAATGGCGCAGTCTTTAAATAATAAGAGTTATAAATTTTGTATTTTCGAGATGATTCGAAATTAACAACTTCTTTCATGATTTTTCGTGAGTACTATGAATTTCAAATTAACGGGGTTCTGCATAATTCAAAATGTTTTTTTTTGGGTCCCTTGAATCTCGTTTCGTTTGGAGGTTCTACTGTAATTGGAATTGACCAATAAAATGATTATTATTTGCAGGCGCAAGTGGCAGCGGCGCGGTACGGTTCCGGCCGAGGGGGGGGTGGAGCGGGAGGAGGGCACTCCACCCTCACGCAGGCCCAGGCCAGGCAGATGCAGCAGGTACTGAGAGCTTCCGTATTCTGATTTGTACATTATTACAATGTTGTTTACACATATGAAAAGGGCATTCGTAGTTATCTATCACGGGGTTATCATAGCCCTTAAAACTCTAAACTGAAGATATTGAATGACCATGAAAATCTGAGAATGTTTATTACTAAAACATGATTTTATGTAATTTTGTCTGATGCTTTTTCTTATCGGCAATGTGACTTTTTATTTGAGTATTTTCATTTTTTTAATATTTTTATTTTATTTATTATATTTATTTATTATATTTATTTATTATATTTATTTATTATATTTATTTATTATATTTATTTATTATATTTATTTATTATATTTATTTATACAGTAGATACATGTTTTTTATAGTAAATTGATTCTGTATTATAACATTTTTACAGACATTATACTCCCCATAATATGAGCCAAAGCTCGAGCTTATGGGAGGAGTATTTACGAGCTAAATTAATGTATAAAAGAAAAAACCATTTAGAAGTAGTAATTTTTTTTTTATTATACAGAAACCATCTGAGTCATATGGGCAATGTTACAATTCATCGTTGTCGAAAATCAAGGATTTGGCTTCTTTCTTAAACTGCTCGTATTTTGGAATGTTCCTTTCTTGAAATTTGTTTTGCGACAACAATGTATTGTACCATCTAACTCCCAAGTATGTATAATTATGTTGTGTCATGGTGGTTCTTAAAGATGGTATCTTTATTTGTCGCTTTGTTCTATGTCTACTACTTACACAGTCTAAGGGGTGAGATTTGTTTATAAAATATTCTTTGTAAATTCGGCATGTTTTGTATATTTTTGTGAGTGACGGTACATTAAATTTTTGAAATATATTTACAGTAGTATAGTCATAAGATTTTTTGAGAAACGTTTTAATAATTTTTTTTTTCATTATGATTAATGGCTGTACGGTGGACTTTTAAGTCCCTCCCCGCCCAATTATACCATACTGAGTATGCGCTCACATGAGAAAGAGGGACTGCGCCAACACAATACACCATTTTAATAGTGTTTTTGTTCAATATTGAGCGAGATTCGAAGTGGTAGAGGCTCTCTGTCGACGGAATCCAAGTACACTGTTCAAATTGAATTGCTGGTCATTCTAAGTGTTTGTTTTAGTTCCCCAGTAACGCCATCACGTTGGCCATGGCGCAGCAGCAGCAGCAGCAGCAGCAACAGCAGCAACAACAGCAGCAACAGCAACAACAGCAGCAGCAGCAGCAGCAGCAGCAGGTGCCTCCGCCTCTCGTCCGCTGCCAAGCCAACTCCATTCCGTGAGTAATGTCTCACCATATCTGTCTTTGTATATAAACAGGCCTACTGCGGCTGTGCCGTAGTATGGATGTGATGCAGCCTCATTGAACATAATTTTCCCAGCACCTCATCAATATAAACAAATGTTAAACTGTGCAGTGCAAGTCTGTTCTCTGCTAGAGATCTCTAGTCTCTATGTTTTATAAATGTTCGTTAAATACGCCATTTTATCCACTGTTCTCCGTGTTCTGACAATTTGTGCTAAGATTTTTACATACTTTATTTTCATTTTGCTACCTTAAGTAAAAATTATGAAAATAATTATTTAGGGCCGGTCTTATAAACGAAAGACCAAATATCCGTTAGTAAATTGACAATTCACAAACGGATTGCTATTCGGTATTAGTAAATATTACTAATGCTCGTCTTATAAAACTTTTTTGACTGTCCGTAAGAATCGCAATATCATACTGCTCTTGTTTATGATTTTAGAGCTGTCAGAGGCGAATTATATCTCTTTTATATGGAAAGGAAACATAATTTCTATAAACATTACCTAAAGTTTCTCGCTCGCACCGGATTTTTGGGATACTTCCCACAACACTGCACTGGCAGTAGCCTTTGAAACCCCGACAAAGTCTGCAGCAGCTAATAATATTGATACAAGAGCGTAGAATCTCAAGGCAACAAGCAATTTTGTGGTTGGTGATAATGTCAGATTCCGCGTGCGCCTTTTTTCATTTTGCCCACTATCTTCTAGAAGCTCTTAATGGGATTTTTTCGACAAGCGAAAACGGTAGATAAAATCTACATCATCTAAAATATTAAAATAATCCACTCGTATATTGAACACTTTTTGACGTCGAGTTTGTTCTTCATCCGACGAACTTGAATACAATAATAGCTCAACATCGCTATCTGAAAACATTTTTCATGTACATGTTAAACAAACAGCATTAAACGCAAATTGACAGCGGACTAACCTATACGTACCTGTTAAACAAACAGCATAAAACGCAAATTGACAACGGACTAACCTTAAAAAATAATACGTCAATCTGTCATACTTCTGTCAATTTCAACTAACGGATGGTAAACTGGTGGTTTGACTGTCGGTATCGGCCATCGGTAAATTATAAATAGACAGATTGTTATAAGATGAAAAAATGATGTTTGTATCAAATTTCAGTTTATTTGGTCTGAATTTAACTAACGGATGTTTATAAGACCGGCCCTTATTGTATTAAATAATAGTACACATTTAAAAATGTTTATCTTCTGACAGGCATCTCACCTAGTGAATTTATATATATTAAAATAAAAATTATATTGTTTTTACAAGATACTTGCAATTTATGTATATATACCCCTGGGAAAAAAACTTTCGCATTTAGCATTTACCATTATCAGATTATATTTTTCAGAAATCACTTTATTGTTTTACTGTCGCCTTTGGACTTGTGTTAAGGACTGTTTTGGCAAATGTCACAATCGTTTTGCACTAGCCGTGGTTGCATAAACGTTACCAATGAACTGTGGAAAGTTTGAAGCAAATGTGCATTTTGATTAGCGCTTCCTACTTCGAAAAAAACACACGCGCTCCGAACAGAAGTACGAAAAGACCCCGAGAATATTTCCATAAAAACAGCTTTATTTAATGAAGATGTGTTTTTAAGTATGTTTGAACCATTATTATACGCATTAAAATCAAAGAATTCTTTGGGATTTTGGAGATTTTTGAGTCATTCAAAATTAGTCTTTAGATCCGTCATTCATCTGGCATCGACAATAGTAGACTATGCGTTTTCACATACACTGCTCTCTTGCGATCGGCGTGAGACCTCCACTACGCTTCGTATTGCGGTGTATTCGCGCGGTTCTCAAACTGCAGTACCTTAACTTGTTGTGGGCCGTAAATTTTCTGAATTTTTTGTGATTTTTCTTTTTACGAAAAAACCATGAAAACATGCGTATATTAAAAAAAAAACACACACATTCTTATTATTTTATCGTAAGTGTCGAAATGCAATGATTTTTTTATCATTTAAGTAAAAAAAATAATCTTTTTTTGAATTTCCATAATGTTGCCAGCGCAACATTTTCTGAAAAATAATAATTATTTTTTATTTGTTTATTAGAGACAACACTACTATTAATAATAATAATCTTCTTCTGTGTGATATATTTTGTTGCACGGCACGGCACACGACGGGACATCGCACTCATAACACATAAATACGATACACTTTCACACACACACATATTTCAAATAAACGCAACAAAATTGCGTGTATTTTTGTTAATAAATCACTATTAGTATTCAATTGAATCATAAACCAACAAAAACTGACAAATATCGCAAAACATATCGTATATATTTGTATATACGTGTACAAATAAATCGAAAATCGAAAAAAATAAATCGTATTTCCCGCGCACTTTGTGCGTGACCTTGGATGATGAAATATTTGAATTTCGATTGCGCAACATGCGTTTTGGGCGACATCTACAACTTCTCTATACGATTTTGACGGCAGAAAAACTTCCGTTTTGATTGTTGATTTAAAATATAATTGGTGATGTTTTTGAGTTGAAAATGGAACGACAGGTCACAACAGGATTTCTCTATTGGGATAAAATTATGTTTTTCAAATTCGATACGCGGCCGTCGATAAATAATTTATTTTGTGCCTGTCGCATATATGCGACGCGGCCCAGGGGGGGTTAATTATTTTAATTTTTTTTTTGTAATGATTAACATACGAGTGTACAAATAGTTTTGGAGATGTTTTCAATAATACATTTTTTATATGCTCATATATACTCCAGTACGGATGTGTGCCCAGTTGGAGCTGCGGTACCCCGTCAGTATCGGGGTAGAGTAGTGCTGGGATGTGGTTTACTGTTTTGTTAATTTAATTCACGACATATAAAAAGTGGGGGGGTCTACGTTAAGGATCCTTAAACCTGCCGTTAACGGGCCGTAAGTCTTGTGGCTTCCATCTCTTTGCTCCGTATGGCGGGACCAGATTTGGGGACTCTGGTGTGGAGGCCGTGGAGGCTAACTTTCACAAATTTTTCTGTTATAAAAAAATAATATAATAAACATTGTTATATAAAAATAAAATAACACCGTTTGTAAAAATATACACATGCACATCAATCTTCACATTCTGCATTTACTTTCCAACTCGAACAAGATATTAATTTGCTTTCTATGCAGAACGCAAATTGGTTTCTTGCAAAAATTGCAATCCATCTTCAATTTCCTGTCCTCATTTCTCAGCCAGAAATCTGTTTCTAGTCGTTACTTGTTGTGACTAGTTGATTTATTTTTGCTTGTGAAACTTTTTCGCTTTCTCAACAATAGGTGAAATCAAGTTTATCTTTACTCCTGAAGCTTGTAATCATAGTGTTTATTACTGTTTATATGTTTGAATCTGTCTCTGGACATTGATCCAGGTTTGTCATTCAAATCTCCCTAAACGGAAATCTTGGGCGTTTCCAATTCTATTTTGAATTTTATATTATGACGACAACACCAATTTATTTCTGTTGCTGTTTCTTCAAGCATATTTGAAATAACGTAAAGATCAAAGGCATCTCGAATGAAGGTTATATTTTTTACTACTTGGACAATTATATATTCCATATATAACCAGATTTAGACCTAAAAGTTATAAAAGTTATATTTCCACCATCTTGCTAGTTTTCACCCTCTTGACTTAATCTTGCTCATCTGAAGTTCGTCTGAATCAATTTCATCTATAAAGTGAACATCAGCCGAATCTCGAAATTCAGAGGCATCGGAATGCAATTTTTCAAATACTATTTGGCTGTCAAAATCGTCACTATTATTGCCATGACCTTATATTATCCTCTCCACAATTGTTTATTGTGATTCTCTATGCCAGATTCCAACAAACGCCTAGAAATGCAAAATTCCTAACAATATGGAAGAATGAAATATCTATAGCTAGTAATACATTTTTTGTGTTTCCCTACCAAAAATAATTTCAGTAGTCATGAAAAACAAGACGATGACTAAATAATACATTTTTTGCAAACCCCCAAAAATGAGTTTTATTATTTTAAAATTAATAATAATATCATTTATTCTTCTTATTTTAGTTTGTAAACATTACCTAGGATCAGGCTTACGTAAATTAAAAATATTTTTTAATAACAATTTAATGATTTTTGCATGTGTCAACCTTTTTTGTCCAGGGGTGTAAATATCTATTTGAAATGTAAATATTTACCTGAAATATTCCATATATGTATGTACATATTTGCTGTGCTCCTTTAGCCATAAATTATGATATATATTTGTTGGTTTCTCTCATCTGATATATTACTAATTATGTGTTGTGTCACGTGCAGGGCCCACCAGGGCTCCACGTCCACACGAGGAGGTGGCCGTCTGGCCCAGGTGGCCACCAATGGCCATCACCACATGGGTGCGAGCGGGGCAGCACCCGCCGCTTCCATTCCTCAGGACCCGTCCGCCAAGAGGCTTACGGCCATTGCTGACGTGGCTACATCCAGCGCGCACATCCCTTACAAGGTACCTACAACCTTCTTTTTACCAACAATTGTGCAATCATTTCCCGGACAATTGATAGCAGGACGTTTATCCCAGTTGGTCTTTTGCCTTCTGGTCTTGCCTGGAATATCCGCTTTGGCAATCTATCTGCCGGCATCCACAAGATATGTCCCAGCCACCATAGCTGTGATTTCTCGATAAATGTCAATAAGGGTTCCACTTTGAGATATTCTCTTATTTGCGTGTTTCTGATTCTGTGCCTTCTTGTAACTCCTTTTCCTCGTAGAAATCCCACCTCGACGGTCTGTAGCCTCCTTGTGCGGCTTTTGTCGGTCAAGATCCTGTGCTCGTGGCCATACACTAGGGTTGGCCTGAAAACTGATTTGAATACTGCCAACTTTGCTTGCTTTTCTATGTACTCGATAACACAGGGATCGTGCCACCTGGCTTGCGGCTCCCACGCTCCTATCTAATACACTTTCTTGCTTTCCAACATGGAATATTATTACATTATGAAAATTGCTATCAAGGTGTAATTGATGTCTTTCCTTTTGTCGAGATAAATGTAATACCACAGGCACCCGGAATAACATTCTTTAGTTTTCATGCATCTAAACCAGTTGTGGTACCTTGATACATAAGAAAATCGTACATTTGTCCCGAGTCACCTAATGTCTAAGTCCTAAGTCACTAATGTTTTGCATATTGCAAAATTCCTTCTGAAAGGTGCCGTTTGTTCTTGATTTAATTGAAGCCAATGTTTTTAGATGGCATTATACAGTTGAGGCATTTTGAAAAGTTTGCTAGTAAGACATTGGTGGAATTTCCTATAGAAATGGAGGTGGCTTCTTGGCTGAAAAAATCTGTCTCCGGTCATTGAACACAGAAATGAACCTATGCCAAGAGCCTTGTTCCGATACAAATGTACTGTTGGAGAATTTAATATTCCCATAGCTAGCTGTATGCCTTATAAGTGTTTTAATTTTGTCGACATAGGTCGGCATAAATTTATATTTGTCATTTTGCAGGGCATAAATATTGTTGTGTAAAAATTGTGCAAGCAGCCGGATATGCGCACGCATGTTCCGGATAAAATATATTGTTAAGTAGTATGAACTAGTGCAAATTTAATGTTTCTTGTGTATAAATGTGAAGAGTATAAGTGGTTAGTGAACAAAGGTTTTTTTTGTTGCTCACAATGGTGCGATGTGTGTTGTAGGTCCAGAAGGCGTTAGTGGAGAGCATGATGATCCCGTGCATCAACATGAAGCCCTACGTGTACACCGAACTCCTCATGACGCTGCCCGACCTCGTGAGCTACTTCTTCCCCACTGTGGGCCTCCAGGTGTGTCGGCAAGTGCTGGATATCCTGGGGATAGAGCTCTTCAAGGGAAACAGGTAAACCTGCATATCTAAATGAATAATTAACTCAAGACATACGGTGTGCAGTTTTTCAATATTGATTTAATTTCTTCAATCTGTTCATTGCTGACACTACGCGATGCGCTTTGATTAATATAATCAGCACACCACGCTGTGTACATCGGCACTCTAGAACTTATACATATTTATGCACCTAATGTATGAATATGTTACAAGTTTAGAAAGGTTTGGATAAAAAAAGATAAGAATAAAATGGATGGTTTTCTCACATTCGAGACAAGCTGTTAAAATATTTTATTTCTGGAATGTTCACATTTGATTATATGAATAAATATGAGGTGTGTTAAAAAAATATTGGACCTTTGGTCGGCAGAAACACATTTATTCATACACACTATACTTTAGTCTCCTTGGTAATGCTTACTCCTGCCGTTGTCACACACTGGAATGTGGGCCGTCGCATTCTACATAATAGCAAAAATCACATGGAGCCATGTCTGGTGGGTAGGGAGCACTCCTTGATAATGGTTGTGCCTTGTGGTACGTACTCGTGATACACCACATCATCCTACAGGAGTCAAAGAAAACAGCTTGGTCTTGACCTTTTTATGGCCTCGAGGATGATGGATATTTCCATTGTGAGGGCTGTATTTTTGTTTATGGGTCGTACCCATAAACCCACACTCGTCAACGTGTTGGGGTCGCTGTTTGCATTGTCCAGCGGTTGCAAAGTCTCCTACACATCCCCATCGAAGGACATCTTTCACGTTTCATTTTTTTAGGTGGAAAAAATAAAGGTCCGATATTATTTAAACAGGATAGTATATTCTGTATTTGCTCTAACTGTTCATAGCTAAAAAAGAAACTAAGGAAGTACTGTACGTAACTGAATAAACAAAAATGTTTTTGTAAAAAAGACATAAACATGATTTAGTAAGTATTTAAAGTTGAGTGTCGATAAACACTTTGATTGCGAGGTGTAGGATTGAATCTTTTAGGATTTATTTCAAAGTAGACCAGGAAGTAGACTTCGGAAAAGCTGACTGCCATGATAATATCATGTACTCTTTCTTATTCCAGAATTCAAATGCAGATTCTGCGCAACGCTGGCAAATGCAAGAACTCCTCAGAAAATGCCGTGGCTCTGGTGCAGGTGCGTGACGTGATGAACTACATGCCGCAGCTCAAGTACATGCTGCTTAACGGTGGCTCCGGCGCCCCCAGCGGCGAGGAGGTGCCCTCCAAGCGGCAGCGCCTCAGCTAGCCGCCGGCCTGGCCCGCCCCACCCTACACATACTACTAACACTCGCACAATACATAGATCTGTATACAATACTCACTCACTACAGAAACCCTTTCATTTACATTATGTAAAATTATGGAAGTATTTTCTCGCCATCTTTTTGTAATCTGCGGTATTCGCTATATCTATGTTCAATTTCCGAAGTTCCTCAATCATCAAATCTGTCCGGGACTAACCAATCGTCAACCCAGTTAACAGATAATATAATAGCGAGGACAGGAACAGGTTAGAAAATAATAGCGAGAATTACTTTGAGTTACATTTGGATGAAAGGATTTCCCCTTTATTTGTGAAAATTCAATTTATAATGGACTTCCATTAAATAGTGTTCAATCAGCGAGTGATGTGTCGCATAGCAGTAACGGTAACATAAGACCAGTGTTCTCTTCTTAGCACCTAGCATAATATTGCAATATACCGCATAAACAGCCAGAGTGCAAAAAAATGGCAGTTTTTGTTCATTTTTTTATCTCTTTGGGTTTTAGATAATGATACTTTCATATTTATGCCAACCGAAATGAGCTCATTAATGCTCCTTTTTTTTAAAAATCAGATGCTATTTTTTTGTGGTTATATTCATTAAGAGAAATACCATTTATGTACGAGCAGCAGTTTCTAACCATTTTTCGAGCAGCTTTGTTAAGATGTTTCTGTTTGAAATTGAATTTTGCACGAAAAGGTACTAGAAATAGTTTTTGAAATGTAGAAATGTTGCCACCACTCCGACACTCTTCCTCGCGGCCAGAGTGTCGTGTTGATTGGAGGATATTATTGGCTTTTATTTTGTTATAATTCTATCTTACAATGTTTTGTAAATAGTTGAAGATCAGTGAATCTATATATTAATTACGTCTTTAATAATTTTGTTCAAATTGTACAACAATGTCAGTGCGGAGAAGTTCGCGCACTGAAAATTACCAGACGTTAAATCTTGACACATGGTCGATGTTTATTTATTTGATCACTTGTGCGACGTCATTATCACGCGACTAGGATGGGGACGGGCGGAGTGATGGACTGGTTGAGAGAAGTGGGCGCAAACGCGGGGACAAAGTGAAACTTTAGAACAATATAGCGGAATATTAGTGGGCTAAGTGTTTGGACCTGCAAAGGTGGTCCTGGATCTATTCTATATTATATATAATTGTAAACATTTATTTCACTCAGAGCTATTGTAATTTCGGATCTAAGTCATTTCATATCTCTAATAGTAATGAACAAATCCTACTATTGACAATTCCAAAGAACTGATTGTTTTATAACTTATTACTAAATGTCGAATTAAAATTTTGCATCTTAAAAACTAGGAGTGAATGATTCAAATATATTTCTTAACTTTACCAACTTTACTGTCGTACAGTGTTTTCATCGACAGTTGCGATTGATGCGCAATGTTAGGCCTATCAATACATTGATAAAAACATTCATCTTGAGTACTCTGCAAACCTTATCACTGTATACATTTTTAATAATTTTGTAATCTATTTGTACAAAAACAACATAGACAAATTAATAAATATTTTATATAATTGTCAAAAATATGGTAATTTGTAAAAAACTAACATTGGGACTTTAGTGGAGAACACCATCACGGGAGAGTCCATCTTGTGTTACTAACAATATGTGTTGCCAGCGCATTTCTTGGTATCATTTTTTATAAACTTAATCAGGACTGATGTTAGTTTTACCCTTTTCGGATTTGTACTAGTACGGAAGACTAGCGGGACGGAGGCGTACTGTCGGTGAGCGCTGCGGGGTGCTCCTCCCACTGTACGCTGCGCCCCCCTTTCATCCAAATTACTACACAAATTATTCTCATTCCAGTAATATTACATTCAGTTAATAGTCTGAAAGTTAAGATTGGTTTTGTAATTTGCGCCTTAATGTACCTAAGCTTTGTAAGTATGCACAGGATAATGAGGTGCGCTCGTTGGTGATTTAAGTTATTTTATCAGTATGACACGTGAATTATATTAGTTGAAATTTATTTTAGTTTAACTTAGGTTTTCAAAATTAAAAGTATGTATACGAGTAAATAAGTGTATTTATTTAATTGTTATTATTATCCAAGAAATTCCTCAACAGCAGAGCGCTAATATATTAAAATATTTTAATCCTAAACTACAAAGATGATTCCTCCACATTTCCATATTAATTTCTCTAGGAATCTATTTTAAGATGTTGAATGTTGAAAAGCATTTGCTTTGACACCAATAACCGAATTGTTTGACGTGTACTGCTGAGTAGTATTACTGTTTTATTTAAATGTTAATATATACATTTATTTCAGTATGAATAATGATACTTTTGTGCTGAATATCTATTTTCCAAAACAGATTTTTAGCTGTAGAAAGGCTAGCAGATTTGAGAAAATACACTGATATTTGTTAATTTATTGGAGAGGTAACTCTATAAGCGACCAGCGAGAGAGCAGAGAGAAGGGCCGTCTGTTGGCCTCTGCCGCCCGACCAGGAAGGTGGTTAAAATATTCTTCATCATTTTAATTTGCTACTGCTGCTTTTAAATATGATAATTTTTCTCTTTATTTTCAATGTATTTCATACAAGTATTGAAAGTTGAAATGAAATTGTTTAAAGCAATTCATAATACACTCATCAGGCAGTCTGCTCATGCTCTCGTTGAATTCAGTTTGGTAAATTTATAATCAATATCTCAAATAATTTACATACAAAAATAGTACATTTTCAAGCGGGATTTCTCTTAAAATGTTTTACCACGTAAGATTTTTACATTTTTGGTCCCTCGGAAAATGTCCGCAGAGTTTTAGCGTAATTTGCCACAGTACGTTGACTGTTATTTGACATGCGGCTGTAAATATGTGGATAATTTTTTAAAGATACAAATATTTATCTTATTCGTAAAATATATCATGTACGATAATGGCAGCATTTATTTGTATTTAATTTGGTTCCATAACTGACAATTATATCACAGATGCTTCTGTGTGTAAACCCCCGGTAATTAATTAATTTCTTGTTCAGAATTGCACTGGGAACGTTTTGCGTATTATATGACTTAATAGGACTGCATTCAAAGTAATGTGCGGATCAAATATAGTATACTCGTATCTGCAACAGCATTAATCGGGTCTGTACCAAAACAGATGAAAACATAATTAATCGTTGTTCCTAGTGTAGACCGGCACATGACACGCAATTATTCTAGCAGATTTAGGATTTCAGTATTTCAATGAAGTAAATGTTCAATCCGGATTTATCAGTCTTCTAGATTATCGTCTGCATATTTAAAATAACTGTTTCAGAAAAATAGATAACTGAAGAAAAGTGGAGTATTTATCGTTAATATATTTTAGTTTTAATATTTAAATACGACCATGGCTATATTTGAAATATTTTACATGTATTGCAGCTCTCCATGTCTTGAGAATTATTCCTAAGCATTGGATGTGACTTGAAAGAAACTTCCTCGGTATTAACATAGAATTTTGGCTTTTTGCCATTTCATTGTCATTTTTACATCTTGGATCTGTAAGAAAATTGTAATCTCTGAGACTGAAACACCAAAATTCATAACTAATGCATTTGATGAGCAATATTTATATTAATTTGCAAAATATAATTAGTATTGGTATTTTGTAAAGCGTAAATGAGAAATCGCATTTGTGCATTTGAAAGATATTTTTTTTGTTGAAATCTTTGCGAAGAATGTAAGTGAGGAAAATTTAATAATAAGTGAGATGTAATTAATCCATTGGTATATTACTTAACGGCAGATTAATCCTTAATTATTCCTTGTCAAATACAAAATGATGTCTCTCTGATTACATACATTTTTTATAAAATATTTGACAGATTTATATAATGAATGTCATATTTTTAATATAAACTTCCTGCAAAGGCCGCCTCTTGTCGGTAACTTCACAATACATCCGCTATGTTACATAGTAAAGACTACATGTATTAATGACGCATTTAAAAAAATAATGAAATTTGAAGAAACCAATAGAACTATACATATATTAATAACAATACTTGTGGTTTTGTCTCAAGAGCCATTGTCTTTACCCAGACATACCATCTAGACTCAAATTTGAAATATATGCAACAAAAAATGGTTTTTAAAACAGAGCCACAGAGTTTACGAGTGCGTAATATTTACTTACATTTAATGAATGCTGGTGGGCTACTTTTATTTTTGTAAATGTTTTTCAAATAGTAATTGCATTTGGTTTTTTTTTACAATATGAACAAATATTAAAAATAATTCCTATTACAATCTAATTAATATTTAATCGTCTGTTAAATGTTAATTTCCCATAGGTTAACTAGGTAAATAATGTACATTTCTTATTGTGTAAGATTTTGTATGAAAATTTTTATAAATAAATTTTCAACTTTAAATCTGGATATAGTAATGGCACCGCAAATGACAGAAATAACAAACGGCTTATAATCCTAAAAGTGGGCCTGAAAATAAGTGTTTATGAAACCAAATGTGAGAATTATGTGTGACCGGTGATTTGTGAGAGCGGGACAAAACATTTCCCACACTTTCATTTATTATGTTTAAAAATTACAAGAATAATGTTATTTGCTAAGAGTTTGATTTAATTATCGGGCTTTCTAAAGGGACACAATCTCTCGGTCGCACGATAGATTTAAATATATTTATAATAAAACTAATATCATCGTAACAATGTTCTTTTGTGCTGCTGAACAAGAGGGGTTGTTTATAAATTGTTTGGAAGTTATAGAAGATAAATTGCTAATATAAACCGGTAGGTTGTTGAGTGCGAGCGCATTGTTATTAAGCAGACTAAGTAGGTAAACCTCTGGCATTATCGGATGGAATCTCACTATTGTGTATGTTGTAAATACTATTGTAGCATTGATGGGATGTGGACTTTTGTATTCAGTAGTAGTTGCCTTCAAGCACCCAGATCCAAATCATGTTACGGAATAAAGCAGTATATGAAAACAATGTTATTTATAACATACGTGTCTTATTTCTTTTCCCAAGGGTCCTTCCTGCTACAGATGAATTTTAAACTTAAAAAATATTGATTGTATTATTTGTATAAATCTACTAATATTATTTGATTAATTACACCTACACGTTTCGGAAATACCTTTCCATTGTCAGGTGTTATATATATGTCAAAATATCAAAATGAATTATGTCTTTTGTTTTCCTAAATTATTTGAAAATTTATTTTTAATTATTATTGCTGAAGTTCTTGATTACTCGCAATTATTGGAATTTTTTTTAGAATTGGGCTAGTAGTTAAATTTAATTGATTATTAATAATATTTTGTTTACTATTACATGCTTTACTAATTTCTAATGATTCTAAATTATTCAATTTCAGACCAAAATTATTTATGTGTAAAATAGAAAGTCCTAAATTTTTATCAAAACCGTGATCATTTTCCAATAAATGATTTGCAAATTCAGAAAAACCATGATTATTCAGACATCTCAAATGAACTTTAATTCTTAAATTGAAATTCTGACTGGTTTTTCCAGTATAAAACGTTGTATGTATATGTATATGCCAATCTACAATGTTGCTGAATCAATTGAAAAAAAAAAAAAACTTGTTTATCTGTCTCGGTCTAGGTAAAAGACCAAGATGTTGGGGGTCTGATCCTCATCTCGAGAGAACCAACATAGTTCTATGTATTGCAGCATAAACCTAGACTTATTTTAAAATAAATACATTAAATATTGGTTGATGGGTTACTCCAGACTAAGCTGGGAAAAGCAGTAATGAAACCTGCATCAACTACTCAGATTAGGCAGCAAGTCCTGAGGCAAAACATGAAGAATGATGGGCGTGCCATGTCGAGACTTTTGGCTCCGAACCCGCTTAGGATAAGGGATAAAGATGATTAATTGAGGGAATCCAAAATTATGATGGTTCTAATGGTTACGGTCTTCTGGGGTATTCTGCCGATCACGCATTTACGCGTAATAACAGTATATAGCATACTGTTATCATGCGTAAATGCGTGATCGGCAGTCAACGTTTTAATCAGGGTGTGGTCTCAAATTAAAAACTCGCTGCGCTTCAAATATAGTCGCAGATTCTGCAGAAATAGTGATCTGACAATAGATGGAACATACACAACGCAAGACGACTTGTGACAATACACATCTCTGACATGGTGTTACCATGAAATACAAGATGGCAGATATATCCCACCCCGCTTTCGACGACTTTGGTATTGCAAGCCAATGCTTGACCACATCAACACTCGTTATAACATGTCAGTCCTGATTATGGAACCTGCGATGGACCACAAAAAGGTGGTAAATGATAATTAAATAAAACACGTCTTAGTATACACCACTAAATATTTCTTTTCTTTATTCAATACGAATAAACACCTCTACAAGTTTCCAATTTAATAATATCATATTTAAACAACGAGTTCAAGCACAAGTCCTTTGTTTGCAGAATTATTTATGGACAACCTAGAAAATACGATTTTTAACAGTAAGGCTTTATTATTAAAATATGTATTTTATTGGAAAATGTATGCAGATGATGTGATCTGTATATGGACTGGCACATTAAGAGCCGGATTCAAGTTGGATTAAAGTAAGCGTTCGTTTAAAGCATACGTTTAAAGCAGAATACCCCAGAATTTCCAATTATAAATAAAAGAAATCCCAACATTGACTCTCCTTTAATTATTCCTTAACGACCTCCTCCTATTTACTCCGCCTACTCTCCACCCTCCTAGTTAACTATGTAATGATCATTTAATTTAGTATACGTCATCCTCCTGAGTAAGGGAGCTTTGTTCCCGAAACTTGTAGAGGTGTTTATTCATATTGAATAAAGAAAATAAATATTTAGTGGTCTATACCAAGTCGTGTTTTATTTAATTATTAAATATGTCACCACAAAGTTATAAATCGTTCATTCGAGGTGGTAAATGAAATTATTAGCATTATATTTTTTAACAAACAATCCTGAGGAAGGGAACATTGTTCTCGAAGCATGTAGATTGCATAATCTAAAAAAAGTGGTGAAAACAATGTGATTTGTGTTTTTATTTTAATAATACATTATGTTAGATCACTGATTCCCAAAGTGGACATTATTACCCACCAGTGAGCGATTGAACTCGTTTGGGAGGGCGATTAAGAGTTAATATTGATTTGGAGGATGATTTTATGTGATTTTGGGCGATGGGTACTTATATATTAGTTATTATAAATGAGCGATTGTTCACAATAAAGTAAATCATAATTAATTTCCACATACACTGTTTTTTATTTATATTTCTAAATATTTTGTTTTGCATTCGAAATAAATTAAAAATTCAAGTACCTATACAAATAGCCTTATCATTCACGCACCAATATTGTAGCGTAATTTTTGTTCTATCAAAGATCTTATGCATTGGAAAACCTAGTTGTATCAGGCAGTATACATTAGAATTATTTAATTAAAAAAATATATATCATACCACTTCGAAAATTATAAAGAGCGAGAAATCTCAAAGAGGGCAATGGGCCTAAAAAGGTTGGAAACCTATAGATAAAAAGTCTAAGTTGTTGCTCTCTAGAATATGAATTAACTTAATAAAATATTGACAAAGGTAAGTACTTGTAATCCGTTTTTTTACGTAATGGTATTACTAAGGGAGCGCCCAATCTTTTGTCTTGCACTCAAAACTGAGTCAAAGTCAAAACTCGAAACCAAAGATAAATTTATCTGTCACCGTGAATGTGAATGTACACCTGTGGTTGGCTTTTGGCCTAGAAAATCTTGCATTATTTTATATCGCATGGTAAAGTATAAGCAATATGTTTATTTTTTTTAACAATAATATGTTTACCTTCCCTTGTATTCATTCAAATATTTTTTTAAATTGTTCTGAAAATAAATTTTGGTCTGACAGATGCAACATTCTTCCAGCGAATTATGTATATAATTTCTGTACTAGGGAAGATATGTGCACATTCATTTCAAGTATTGAGAACATTTTTTTTTAGATTATTCTACAGTATTTTAATTAATACAGATTTAATAACAATATTAACTAATTAGATTATTCTACAATATTTTAGCTAATATATTACAATGATAAAGTGACAGGGAAAGTCTTAATTAATCAATTATCTTATCTAAATGAATTCACATATATATACTTGTTTCTGAGTAATATTGTATTGTCTCGAATGTAAGACTGGTTAGAAAAGTTTGTCAGTATTTATGTAGCCCAATATCGGCCTAGTTAGTATACCTAATTAATATGCATTTTTTTAACCTCTGAAATATTAAACATGTAGAATAAAATTTTGATTTTTTTGATGTTGGCAAAGCTTCTATGTCATTTACAAACAACTAAATATGAGTGATAAAGGCCTTCATGAGGACTACAGAATCACAGTTAACTGATTTAAATCTGTCAATTTTCAAAATTTTTAAGATTGACTCAACTTATTGTTGGTATAAGGCCTCGGGTACGATACGAGCGGCGAGCGGCAGAGCGGCAGAGTGTCAATACGCCCGAGTAGTAAGGGTCACATTGAGGGCACAGTACTGAGCTTAGTCATATTGTGGCCGTCTTCCCTCACTGCTCGGGCGCATTGACGCTCTGCCGCTCGCCGCTCATATCGTACCCGAGGCCTAACAAGTATGTAGTTTGAAAGAGAAAGAGTTTGAAAATATGTAGCTTGAAAGATTTCTCTCCAGAGAAATTTTAGCAAAAGGTTTAATACTATTGGGGTAGTTTTTTTCTGTCATGTATATTATTTTTCTTTTTTAGTCCCAGTGTTTTTTTTTTTTTAAATAAAGTAAACTTGTTTTAGCTACATTAAAATATATAAAGGTCATTTATCTAATTTGCTATTAGTAAATCTCAGTGCCAAAAATGTTTTGTTTTTCCTTGTCCTGTGTGGTGTTGCGGAGTATTTTCATTAATTTATTTTTTCAATACAGACTTGGTGATAATAACGAGTATCCTTGGCAGGTTCCGCCTCGCCCACACTGCTCTTGATCCTATTTATTTTCAAAACACGCTTACATGAAACTGGTATCAGAAACCGCTTGGTATCAAAACTACATGGGTATCAAAAACTACATTGGTATCAAAAATCACGTTATCCAAAATTGTTTATTACATAAGTTTTTTTGTGAACACCGACTACTAATTAAATACTTCGTTAAAATACAATATTAATAAAATAATACATTGAAAATGATAATAATACATTGGAGATTAAAAAATAACTTATGATTAAAGGCAATGTAGGAAAATAAGAATAACATCTAGAATGATGGTTCTAATTTGAGTGTAAAGAATTGTATGAAACATGCGGTCAACCTCACCATCCGCTCTTATAGGACCTGGTTTAAAAACATTTATCAAATGTTTATTTTTTGCCTAACTTTTCGCTTTTTTTTTGAAGTTCATTGAGCAGTTAATGACTGATCTGCATTCTCTGTCAGATCAGTTTAAAGTGAATGCTTGAAATGAGAAAGCACTTTTAACAATCCCATATTCATATAAGTAGGTTTTATTTTTTTTTCATAGTAAATTTGAAAAGAAACATAATTTAAAATGGAGATAATAGCAAAAACTGTAATAAAGAGTGGTCATAGAGAGTGGTGTGAATGTATTGTTATAAACTCATTTATTTTCAGTTCATAAATTATCTTAAAATAATAGTTTCTCTATGAATAATAATAATAAGAGTAATAGTTGTAATTTCTTCACTATTTTTGAAACAAAATAACACAAATAAAGTGTACAAATCTTGTTCCCAGTAAGATTATTATCTGTCTGCGCAAATTGTTAAAATTGTTGTATCTACGCGGCAAACTTTTTAATTTCTTAAATCACACACATGTAGAAATTTAAGTTGCGTAGTTTGGTATTCTGGCTTCATTTTAATTGTATTTTTGAACTTTTTCTTCGCTCCTACATTTAGCTTAAGCGTATTCTTGACGCTAGAGTGAGTTAAATTTAATTTTTTGTTCAGGCGACGTTTCCCATAAAGTATTGAAACATTTTATATAGCAAAAGATTCTTTATTTGTGAAGATAAATTTTACGCCAAAGCAATATGTTCACATGACGTTTGTTTATTTTCAGGAGCGCAGCGGAGGAACAGCTTTCGGCTATTGAGATTGCTCTGATATTACAGAATGTGATTTACCTTCAATTGGTAGGTACTTTTTCTAGGTAACAAGATCTCTAAAAATTCTGGGCATTCAGCTCCAAAATTTATATATCTATACTTAATTAATTAATAACTTTTATCTGTGCATTAAGATATTCAAATATTTAAAATAATATTTAAAATATAAATATATTATCACTTTTTTCAACCATTTTTTAGGTTTTTTATATTGTATATTTTTTAATTGTTGTGTAATACTTGGTGGAACATTATTTTAACTATGCGTGTTTGTGTAATTAAGGCAGACCATTTTTATGAAAAGATTGTTTATTTTATTTCCAAGCCTGTTGCGTAATACTTGGTGGAACATCTTTTATACATAATATTATGTTTATTCATTATTTGTTTGTCAGGAGGTTGCGTGTATATTTTTGAATACACTAATTAATTGAAAAATGATGGGAGTTTAATGTCTTTCTGTCGCTATTGTCGTTGCCACATTGTTAAAACCAAGCTGAAGGGGAAATAAAACTTATTTTAATGATGTTAGTGGGAGTCGTGTTCCCAATTTTTGTTATCAAAGGCAAGCAACTCAAACAAGGCCATTTGGTAAGCTGGCCGGACCATATTTAACAACAATGCTCCATCTTCGAGGGTTGCTGAGTCCTATTTTAAAGAAATTATTTGAAAGTGGGAACACAGATACTATATTTAACGTATTATTGTACTCAATTTACTGATAATTTATTAAGTTTTGCACAGCAGAGATTATTTATCCTCATAGGATTCTCAGCTGATCAAATTATTTTTATTAGAATAAAACACAAATCACTTTGTTTTCACCACTTTATTAGATATGCAATCTACATGTTTCAAGAACAATGTTCTCTGCTTCAGGATTGTTTTGTGTTTTATTTTAATAATAATGTCACTACAAAGTTCAAACCTTTATTCCGAAGAAAAAATATTCTTTGAACAATCAAATTATTTTGTTTATGTGGGCTAACTTTTGCATATTTTTTTAATAAAAATACCTTTTAGGTATATATTTTTAAATAAATAAAGTTCAGGAGCTACATGGTGATTTATTTGACTTCATAGTGAGTCATTTTTGCATTTTTAAATTTATTCACATTTAAATTTTTTTATTTTTGATTTAAAAATTCCATGGCTTAATACAAAGTATCTTTTGATGCTAGTTATATATATGTACATACATTAGTTAAGATTAATTTCAAGTATGTAGCAATCATTCGTTTATTTGATAGATTTGACCTGTTTAAGATCATTTTCAAATAGCAAAATGTATACTTTACAAATATATTTAGGAGATTATCGACTTTATAAAAAGAATTGGTTCGAATGTGACTCTTGAGATACTGGATCGGTTACTTTCAGAGACCACCAAAATGCTGTGGTTCTACTACGTTTGACTTATTTACAAAAATTACTATGAGCTTGTAAGTTTTGAAAAAAGTATGAAAAGGTTAAACTAAATACTATAAATATACAAAATATAATGTCTCAGTAAATAAGTTGCGCTTTGTTAGAAAGAGACTCGGTTTGGAAGGAAATTTTGAAAAATTAAAAAACGTTCATTGTAAAAAATGTGTTTTGTCTACTAGGGTATTTAATTATGCAAGAATAAATACTTTCATTTCATTATAAATTTGTCTTAAAATATAAGCGAGGGCGACATACTTCCGCTGTGTTCCAGCGTCCTCCCTTAAAGAAGGGATTTAGTTCAACTCTGTACTTTTACTCTCTGCGGTTACTTAAGAATAGTGTTAATATGTATAATGAAACTGTTAATTGCCACGTGCGGAGGTTAACAATCAGTATCTAATTGGCAGATAATTTTAGCGTGTTTTCATCTAATAGGCATGATGACAGTATTAAAGAATTAAACAATAAGATTTTAGATAAGAAAATATTTTGAAAGGATTCTAACAAATGATACAGTTTTAATATACACATTGAGATTAATAAGATTTTCAATAAAATAAAAGTATAAAATTCTGTATTCGGCCATTTTAACTGAAACACCGGTCAGAGTGAA
This sequence comes from Agrypnia vestita, assembly GCA_016648135.1. Lineage (NCBI taxonomy): Eukaryota > Metazoa > Arthropoda > Insecta > Trichoptera > Phryganeidae > Agrypnia > Agrypnia vestita. The sequence goes on along the minus strand of JADDOH010014632.1, from coordinate 8,911 downwards.
TGATGTCACGCCTAAGTAACCATCACTGTGTTTCTGAACTGTTTTCATAGATACAATGCAATGTTTACTTGGGCTTGATGTTACGTAGATGCCATGCAGGGTTGCCAACCGTACTCTAAAATAGAGTATTGTATCCTATATCATGTAGGCATACTCTATAATCTATAACACTAATAGAGGACGCTAAAATACTCCTTTTTACACAATGTTTACTATACTAGTGCCAGTCACGCATATATGATGCATATCTATTATCGTAACCAAAAAATTTTTCTATTTACTTTTAATATGCTGGTATTCCCAAGTTGGGAATTTCTACTTCCCAAGCCACACTCGGACGTTTCTGAACGCAGCCACTAATGTCAATCTGTGATGTCAATGTCAAAAGTTGTTTTGAGGTTAAAAGAAAAAGTGAACTTAGAGTTAGAATATTTGGAGTCGTACAATTCTTTTCAAAACAATGAAAAATTTATTGTTATGAGCTGCAAAAAGTAGCAAAAAATACCTTTTCGAAAATTTGAAATAAATGATACTCTTTTTTATAAGTCCGTACTCTTTATTTACCTCCTTTGAAATCAGATATACTCTATTTCAGACTATTTCTTCTAATAAAAGTTGGCAACCCTAACGCCGTGACGCTTGCGTGCGTTTTGGCGCGAAAAAGGTAGACGAAAATGACATTATTTGCGTAAAAACCTAGTTTATTACTGAAATAATGTTATTTTCGGTAATAATAGAAGGTTATTTCAAAATTCGTCGTCACGCCTTTTGATTTAACACGGGCGAAGTCGATCCGATCGACGTTTCCCGCCCGCGCCGGGAAGTTGCGAAAAACGGCGAAAGATGGCGGAGCGAGCTTTCCGCTTCCGGCGTTTGACAGCGCGGGGCGGGGGCCCGGCGCGCGTGCGCGGGCGGCCGGGCGCCGCCGCCGCCGGGAGTCGCCGCCGAGCGCCGCGCCGCGCCGCTCCCGAGAGCGCCGCCCAGCTAACCTACAAATATCGCTGGCCCCCGATAAATAAACAAAGTGCCCCCCCCGTGTGTGTGTGTCAAGTGTTCCCACCGGGCGCCGAGAGGGATCGGATTATTTCCGCAATGTAACGTATATACAATATGCCGACGCAGAATATTTTTCAACATCTTGTGTTTACACTATTTTATACGTTTTAATTGTTGTTAAATCGGAATGGGGCATGATCCAAGATCATGGTCCCATTGTATGCACAATGAAAATGAGCATTTCACTATGTAATTGAATGTCCTCATTACAAAACGAAAGATAATTGACGCTTAAGAGGCCCCAGTACACGATTTTCGTATTTGCTCTCGATTTGCTAAATTTAAATCATTTTGCAAAACCCGTAGCTAAACAGGCTTTTAATCAATTTTATTATGATAGATCTATTCACTCTTGAAGCGTTTCCTTAAAAAAATGTGAACAAATATATTGTTATAACATCAAAAAAATTATAACCCCGAAACACTATTTTAGTTTTCATGCAATAGAGTTATCTTTGGTACACTAATCTCGTATATTTTCAAATAAAGACCATATATTTTATTTACAAATTGATTGTATAAAGTTTGAAAAAGAAGTGGTGCTATTCAGACATTAATATTTTTCGACGAGTTGTTAAATATATCGTTTTAAAAAAGACAAAAATTAAACGTTCTGATTCCTATATTGCAGTATCCATAAAACCATTAAAACATCGATTATTTTAATTAAATTTTACATGCGTACTAAGAAAATTTTACTGTCATTAATATAAAAATATTAAAAAAAAAATATACCTCATACTCAAGAATTCGAATTAATTAAATCGTTTATCTGTTAAAAGATCATTTTTCTTTCAAATCAGATTTCGGTTAAACTGGGGCCTCTTAAATAATAAGTATTAAATAATATATTACAATTTAAAATTTCGAAAATTTTACCGTGCATCTTGAATGTCAGTCATTACTAAGAACCATGGAAAAGGGTATATAAAAGAAAAAAGTATTCATCATATTTCTTTCGTCTATAAATAATATAAATTTGTCATGCAAAATTATACATTGTATATGATTTATACATTTTTCCTCAATGAAATATCAAAATATACGGTACATTTTTCGAAACTTTAAAATGTGATATCTTATTTAATACTTATTATTTAAACATAAATTATCTTTCATTATGTTATTAACACATTCAACAATATAATGTAATACTCATTTTTATTATATATGCGATGGGACCATGAACTTGGATTTAACCCAATAATAAATATAACACGAATTTTGGATTTAGAATGCTTCCATGCATATACATATACTATTTTTAAAATACATTTAATTTACGAACCACATATTAATAAGAATATGTAGGTATTTTAAAATAAAAAAAATATATATACCTCGCTTATTACCTGTAATAAATCTTCAGCTCGGACAATTAATTAACTACCTACGATTCTATACATTTTGGGTGGTTTATTGTTTTTGTTGATAAAATGGTTTTTGCTCGGCTTTATTCCTACATACAGATAGGCACCATTAGCAATTATTTATCGGAACGGCCGTGTATCCTACCTTCCGAAAATGTAAAAAGGTTACATTGGAAAATGTAGTTTTTTGTTTAAATATTCAATCAAATGTATTTATTTCACAGTGAAGGAGATTTAGCGGGGCAACTTTTAGTAGATTAAACCTGCTGCCTTTTCTATTCCCTCTACGATACTTTTTAATCCTCGCTAAATTACTTCGAATTATAATTAAATTTACCTTTTTTGATAACCCTTCGGGACCTGATTTAATTCCGGGAAATTGTAAAATTATTTCTCGTCTGAAAGTAGGTGGTAATGCAATGTTTTTAGATATTTTAAATAGTAGTATAATAAAATAATTATTACGGTGCGCATTCATTTAAATAATTAATATAATAATAATATTTTACAAACTGTTTCAAGATTCGTTTCGTGTGGAAAATATATATTTGTAATTGGTTTTAAATAAAAACGGGCTGAAAAATATAAAATAACGAATATAAATAGATATGAATTACTGGTGATAATGTATTTTATCTGGTCTTGTGCGCCTTGACTCCAGGCATTAAAGGATCTTGTAATTTTAATTCAGGTGTACTCCGATTTGATTTTCCGATTCAAATTGATATTATTCCGCGGGATCCCAGTTTAATAATATTTACAATTTGTTTCAGAATTCCATTTAATCAATTTCTAATTTCGGAGAACTTGAATGATAATTTACACGAATGTTAATTTTCAAAAATTAGCCTATATTTTATAAAAAATAAAAGTGTGCACGTTGACGCTTCTCTAGTTTCACGTACGAAACAGTGTGCTTCGTACGCACGGCTTACACATACTAATTCGATTGTCTTTCTTAAATGAAAAGAACTTTTCTACGACATTGCATTAGAACACACGTCTGTCTAGGAATATAGCAGTCATATTTTTCATAATTTTCAAGATGCATCCACTGATATTATAAACATTGCTATTTCTATAATCGTTGAAAATACAAACGAAAGAAAGTGTTTCAATAATCTAAATACGCTTTTTATAATGTAGAATTTCTATTTTCGAGTACCTACTCTCTACGTTTCATGGTAGGTACGTAACGATTTATTTTGAATTAAATTTTCGTAAAATCATTTTGATAAAAAATTGTTTCGCCGGCGCCAGCAGGCGATTTGTATGTTCTCTATCATCAAACATAATAATTTCGCTGTCTGTCTGTCTGACCCGTAACTTCGTGTAACGTCCGTGACTTCGTTCGAATTCACGTATAAAAAAACAAATTAAACGGCTGGAGATGGGGCTTGATCCCCGGGCCACCAAACCCGAACCGGCCGATTCATGCATGTTGCTACGGCCGCCTCTCCGTGGACAGCCGAAAAGATAGTATAAATGTATACTAGGCTTAGCAAAGACGTGAACCAATGTTCCGTCATTTTTGACGGGCTAGAGCTAGTTATTTAATAAATTTCCGTCTGGGTTTCTTGCTACATGTCAATGGACAATCGAGTCAATCGACACAAGCGACTCGTTTCCCAACCCTTCGCAAGTGACATGGCCGCGCCGTTTGATAACCTTCTAGCTGAGAGCGCGTGCCACTTTTCGAGACAGCTGAGCTTGCGTTCGTGCATAGTCTTTTGTTCGCAGGACGGAGCGACCAAGTGCACTTCTCACCGCATTAATTACACACGCGCCCTTAATTAATTCTATTATTATTTCCACCTGTCAATGCAAAAATTCCACACTTGAAAGTCATTTTAATACTCCTGTCGATGAAAGACAAGTTAATCTCGAAACTTAGGTAGTAAATCGTCTGTTATGAGTTTTCTGGAATAGTCTTTCTACGACCTTACTGGCTGGCGTTTCGGATCCCATTGCGGGGTCCATCATCAGAGCTGATGTGTTGTAACATGTTCACAATACATCAGCGCTGATGGACCCTGTAGCGGGATCCAAAGCGCCAGCCAGGAAGATCGTAGAAAGACGGCACATTATTCCAGACGGAAACATAAAGATTCTAATTGGCCATGAAAACCTAAGTACTTTTTTAGGTAGTGAAATATAAAATTAAATTAAACCCACGTAGAGTCAAAATACTTAATCTTTTCACCCAATTTAATAATCATACTGAATTACGCGAAAAATTATACCTATTTATTACTGAGATTTTCTCGGTGACACTTTTGTTTCGGGGGTAGCTTTAAAATTAAATTTTGGTCGAAAACTGAACAAGCTTATGCATTTATTATTGAACTAGCTGTGACCCGTCAGAAATGACGGAACATCGGTTCGCGTCTTTGCTAAGCCCTAGTATATATTTACAGCATCTTTTTGGCGATCTGCGGAGAGGCGGCCGCAGTGACATGCGTTGATCGGCCGGCTTCGGATTAGTGGCCCTGGGTTCAAGCTCCATCTCCGGCCATTTTTTAATCGTGAATTCGAACGAAATTACGGACGTTATACGAAGTTACGGGGACAGACAGACGGAAAGACTACGAAATTATTATGTTTGATGCCCGAAAGTAGATTGCGTTTGGAAGGAAGTATTATTACAATTACTAAATTGATAAGTAGCGAAACCGGTAACTTATTGTTTTAAAACCGTTGAGAACAGTTCCACTAAAACGCATCTGTGTGTAGTTTGAGTATCTTATGGATAGGTAGTATTTGAAAATAATGATTAAATTTGATTTTAATCCCAATTTTCTGTTAAAATTTCTTTATATTTTTACTCCCTTTCTTTTAACTCGTAGCGTCTCTTGTCTGCCGAAAAACCTTTGGATCAATTTTTAACCCTTTGCCCGTGATCTAATCGAGCTGAGACTTTGCAGGCAGACTCGTGTCGAGGATAAAAATGATCTAACAAATTTTCATTTGAAAAATTTAATTATAGTATAATTTTGGATTTTTCATAAATTTAACGGTTTTTTCAAATTGGAAACCGTACCAATGAGAATGGAGCCCGATGCGTGGAGAAGGCGCAAAACCTGTTTCAATAGTCTGACTCGAGCCATGGGTCTGATCAGACGGTTTCGCCGACGCCGTGCCCCCCTATACCAATTATTACGTTTTCAATATTCTATAAGTTTTGAGGATAATAATATACATGGAATAGATTTTCCACATGAACTTAATTCAAGAGGAATATGTTGGTAAAATATCAAATTGGAAACAATACAAATGAGAAAGGGAGTATAATAAAGACTTGGTTTTTATGGGTTAGTTTTTTTTTGGAAATTCTCCAGGTGTTGCGCAGGTATTGCATTCCTCTTTCAATTTTATTCTCTAGCGGACGGTATTCAGAACTTGTTTCCAAAATGTCCAAACTGTACGTGGAAATTGCAACAATTTGACGGATGTTGTATACTTTTTTAAACCCGCGGATATTCTACGAAATTTATTCTGCGCAAAAAGTTCACATTTACGAATATTTTTTTCATTTTCATACCCACCATGGTGTAGCATGGGTTTATTTTTACCGCGTGGCAAAAATATAATTTTTATTTATAATTTTTATTTATTTATTATTATATAATACACGCCTTTCCCACTTAGATCATTGGAGAACAAACTATGGTAAAAACTGAATTATTAACAGAGTTCTAGATACCTATGACACGGCCTTTGCAGATCTCGATATTTTATATTTAAGTTTTGAGCAGTTTACAAAATCCCTTACGTATAAACTCGCGCGATGACATTTTTCTTCTCACACATGTGAACACACACACGAACACATAAAAACGCATACACACAGACAGACACATAAAAACACAAGAATACGTCGACTCACTCACTATTTGACACATTGTTTTTTCTTATTTTTTTATCGATCCTGATATAATATTCTTGTATACAGGGTTATTTGGAAAACATTAATAACCTCGCAGGACTTTATGCCTTCCTTGATTATGAGTCGGAAATGTTCAAGCTATCATGACCTAATATCAATAGTTATGGAGATATGCGACATCAAAGTCTGCATTTTTTAAAAATATTTCTGACTTATTTTTTGTTAAACGTTGGACTATCATTACACTAACTTGTATCGAATATGAAAAATTCATTCCCTTTAATACAAGTCATATAAAATAATAAAAAGCTTCGAATTGCAATTGGAAAATTTTCAGGGTTTTTATCATTTTAATTAACTTGTATTGAAACGAATGAATTTTTCGTAATTGATATAAGTTACTGTAATGATAGTCCAACGTTTTACAAAAAATAAGTCAGAAATATTGAAAAAAATGCAAACTTTGATGTCGCATATCTTCATAACTATTGAATAATATTAGTTCATGATAGCTTGAACGTTTTTGAGTCATAATCAAGGCAGGAATATAGTCCTGCGATGTTATTAATATTTTCCAAATAACCCTGTATATGTGTTTTCTTGTAGTTGGCCCAAGGCTCTGTACATCAATACATAATTGTTTTTTTTCAAGATTTATTAATTATATGGCTGTAAGAAAACCAATAAATGAAAAATAAATAAATAAATAATGTAGTTCCCGTAATTAAAACCCGAAGTGTTCAAAAATACGAAATAAATCAGTAGATAATTTTTCTAGTACGGTTCGTAACTGGCAGATTATTTAAGGAAATGAATTTTTCATATTAAATATAAGTTACTGTAATGATAGTCCAACGTTTTATAGAAAATAAGTCAGAAATATTGAAAAAAAATGCAAACTTTGATGCTCCATGACTACCGATATTAGGTCATAAAAGCTTGAACATTTTCTACTCATAATCAAGGCAGGAATATAGTCCTGCGGAGTTATTAATGTTTTACAAATAACCCTGTATATTGCGGATATATATCCTCCAACCCTGCTTTACAGGTATATTCTTCCCTGAATTATGAGTCTAAAATCAAAAGTCCGGGTTATCCCGTTGTCCCTGAACCCCTAAAGTTGGCAAAGTGATTTCAAACTTTGGCTGGATTAATATCGGCTGTAATCCTAACATGGCCACTCTTTCTTGTCGCAACTTTTCCTAAAAAAGATTAATGAAATAATCCGCCAGCTCTAGGCGTATTTATCATTACAATATCAGGCAGCCGGTTTGTCGTCCCTGGGAGTTTTAACGTTTCCTTTTTCTTGTCGTATCCCGTAGCAATTTACAATAGTACCTACAACTTAACTTCGCCCGACGACGATGATGCTACTCTCGAAACTATTAGGTCCTTACATATGAAATTGGCGTTTTGCCGTACTGGCAAATTTGATCTCAAATATCTTCTCTTTGGTTAGGAATTCCAAATCCAAATTTATACAGCTATTTGCTCATGTATTTGTGTTTTGAAAAATATAATTCATTTGTTTTTACCTCAATTGTTTTTTTCTTTGCGTTACTCAGTTTACAAAATGAAAAACTTGAAATATCGCGTTATTTACGAGTACGAGTTCCACCGTGGCACCAGTGCTGCAGAAACGGCTCGAAGGATTAATGATGTGTATGGCGACGGTGCCGCAAAAGAAAACACAGTGCGTTTATGGTTCCAACGTTTTCGTTCTGGAAATTTCGACCTGCAGAACAAGCCTCGTGGACGGCCGGAGACCAAAGTTGATAATGAAGAATTGAAGGCTATTGTGGAAGCGAAACCATAGCAAACCACATCCGAGTTAGCTGCAGGCTGCGGTGTTAGTGATAAAACTGTTTTAATTCACTTGAAGCAAAGCAATTGTATAAGGTTGAAAAAGCTGACTTGAGAAGGGGGGGTAACCTCCGAATTGATGGAAGCAAATCAACAAACGCGCGTTGACTGCTGCGTTGCATTACTCAACCGGCACAATAATGAAGTGATTTTAAATCGAATCATTACCTGTGATGAAAAGTGGATACTGTACGATAATCGGAAGCGCTCATCGCAATGGCTGAACCCTGCCGAACCAGCCAAACCATGCCCCAAGCGAAAATTGACTCCCAAAAAGTTACTTGTGAGTTAGTTTGGTGGACTAGTGCTGGTGTCGTTCACTACAGCTTTCTTAAATCTGGCCAGACGATTACGGCAGATGTCTATTGTCAGCAACTGCAAACCATGATGGAAAAGCTAGCTGCTAAACAACCGAGGCTGGTTAATCGCTCTAGGCCACTGCTGCTTCATGACAACGCTAGACCACACACGGCACAACAGACGGCTACCAAATTAGAGGAGCTTCAATTGGAATGTCTAAGACATCCACCGTACTCTCCGGACCTTGCCCCAACAGATTACCATTTTTTTCGAAATTTGGATAACTTCGTGCAAAGGAAAAAATTCAACTCCGATGGGGCAGTCCAAACCGCCGTCAAAGATTTTATTGATTCCCGTCCGAATGGTTTTTTTAGTAAAGGGATCGATGAACTACCTATGAGATGGCAAAAGTGCATAGATAGCAATGGTACAA
>JADDOH010014631.1:0-38501 GCA_016648135.1 Agrypnia vestita | reverse complement strand
AATACCTTCGCGTATCTACCGCTTGAGGATACCAAAAATTAATTAATATCATTTTTTAATTAATTTTTAAACATTTGATACAACACATATATATATATATATTAAAGGAAACACATTCTTATTGTGAAGTTGCAATCTCAGAACAAAGTTCTGTGAATTATTAAACAATTTTTATTAATCAATTAGAAAAGACATACAGAAAAAATTTAAAAAAAGCCATTTCCGGATAGAATGTGAGGCCCGTGGTTCGAGTCCCGGTGGCATTGAAATATTTTTTCGTTAATTTGACTTTTTCTGTATGTCTTTTCTAATAGATTAATAAAAATTGTTTAATAATTCATAGAACTTTGTTCTGAAATTACAACTTCACAATAAGAATGTGTTTCCTTTAATATAATATGAATTTAATTTAATTTTTAAAATGGTTTAGGACATCTGAGAGCCGATAACCTGGTCGGTGTTGGTCGGCCAGCGTGGAGCAGTAGGGTAAACAAACGCATCATTTACAAATATGAGATCTCTAGTGTCAACGGACCCCAGTTATTACTTCTTTATCTTGACATTTGGGGTCTAATCTTGGGGAGACGGGACATATTTCCCAAGCTGTATCGAGTAATGATAACATGTATCAAAAATGTATATTTTAAACTCAAATATTACTATTCTGTCAATTGACACAAAATAGATTTCGTTATTTTATATACAGAGAAATAACGCACATTCTGGGTAAAACAGTTTTACAAAAACAACGATTCTTATTGATTATACTGATCACTATTGATTATACAATATTAATCAATATCCGAGTATTAATTTAAAATACATTTTTTTATTTTTTTATTTATTGATATTAACGGACATAGTCCAATAAAATATAATACATAACATGAACAATATATAACACATCAGAATAAAAATTATAGCAATTTAAATACAAAAACAAGGATAAATGAAAATTACTAACAAGATGGAGACAAGGTCTGGACTATCTAATCAGAGATTGTTTAAATCTGGACAGACTTACACCAAAGAAGTTCAGATCCTGTCTTGAATTTATAAGACGACATAGCCGTGACATGGGAGCATGAAATCCATAATTGGTTCTATGATGGCTAAGGAACAACAGTTCATTATTTCTGAGGGATATTGAATTTTATTTGGCCCAGTAACGAAGGCACATCAGTGTGGCCGTTTAATATTTTGAATATGGTGATTAAGTCAGTGTTTTCTCTATGTTTTTGGAGGTTATAAATTTTTAACATTGACTCAATTTCACTGTACGAGTAGTCTCCTCTATCCAAGCCCATCATCCATGTGACTTTTCTTAAGAAACGATGTTGCACGGATTATTAATAAAATTGTGGCTCAGAAGGCTCGATCCGATTGGTTCAATACTAAATAAGAAGAAAACCGGGCGGCCATGGAGCGAGAGAGGCGATGGGAGTCTGTACGAGAAGATTTGAACTTGTCAACTTGCAAGCGTTCTGTTGTAACCACATTGTTAATTGCAAAATAATGTTATTTTTAAATTTCGATTTACAGTTAGAAAAAAAATATATTGCTTTGCGAATAAATGGTGTGTTTTGATAAATTGGTAATTGTAGTGAAGTATTTGATAGACGTATTGAAAAAATTTAAATGAAAGATATTACGAATTATGGTGACTCTAATTGAAACTATTATCCGAATTTCGAAAAGAACATTTTGCACATAAAAGTAGCCGTTTACAATTTTATGTAGGATCATTAAATCAGCGATTTTTCTATTATTCTTGTATTTGTAAAATATAATCAATTAAAATGAATTAATTTGTATCATTTAAATTGATGAATAAATAAATATTTTTTGAAATAAATAAAAACTAGGGGAAGTTGTTGATCAAACAAATTATGTAATATAACTTATTGTAAATCTCGGGTGACACCACATGATTGTACTCATGAAAAATGTAATAAAACAAATTAATATAGACCAACAATTGAAATGGAAGAATCATATAAACATGATTGTAAATAGAGTGCGAAAAATGATATATATATTTTTAAGATTACGCAACATTCTAACGATTGAATCACTTAGAACATTATATTATGCTTTTGTACAATCTATATTACAATACGAAATATTAAGTTGGGGGGGAGCTCTTACAAAAGTAACTTACAGACTCTTAAAAAAACTCAAAAATTAATTATCAAAGTAATATTAAAAAAACATAGAACCTTCCCTACTGATTTACTTATTAAAGAAATTAATGTACCAAAATCAGACAGATTATACAAAAACACCTCAATTTTACAAATACATAAAGGAACATTCACCCAACAAAATACAAATACAACACAAACTCATAATACTCATAGTCATAGCCATAGTGAGCTAATAATAGGATGCTTAAACATTCCTAAAATATAACAAAACAGCCACATTAATTACACATATCTAGGTGTCAAATATTTCAATAACTTACCAATGAATATTAAAACTGAAGAACACTATACAAAATTCATGAAATACATAAAACAAATAGAATATACATAATTAATACAAAAAATAGTTAGAATTATAAAAAATAACGATACTCAGAAATAATTAGTATACTTGAGTCACTAATATTTATCTTATATGATGTTTGTATTTCTCTACACTGTTCCATTATTAACTTATACATACTTATTCATTCATGCTCTTATGTATCATACTCCTGTCCCCAAACACAAGTACCTATTACTTTACTAGGGACAGTTAAACATGTATAAAAAATAAATAAATAATGTAAAATATAGTATCATTCGAGATAATCCCAGTGGTCACCAGTGGCGTGCAGTGGGTATAAACTTAGGTTATGCTGTATATACCTAATACCTATTAGAAATATATATAAGGGTATATACATTTTTAATTTTTTTTAACTATATATAATGAACTATTTTGAGTAGCTTCAATCAACAAAAATAACTGCACTATAAAAGAAGTATTGTAAACAATATATTCTAAATAAATAAATATTTTATATAGGTATAGCTAATACGGCGAAAAATTCCAACATATTTCGAAGACGATTTATATATAATTAAATCGGGAATAATACTAATTTCAGATATACGTTTCTTTTCACAAAAATAAATCAAACATTTTATGATAACATTATATGACAGACGACAGATGATATTTGTCGTATTCGTATTTACATTTACCACAGAAAAGACATAAAATTTACACCGAAAGTTTTGGGTGGAATTTGTAAAAAATAACATTTCTGCATGACGTGCGCCTGGCATAGGACCTTTCGAAGAAGGACGCTACTACACAAAACTCGCAGCATTAAAAATACACGGTTTTTTTCTCGACTTGACTATATCTGTGGAACAAATTGGTAGGCGAATTAAAATAAAGAATTGACATGAAGTTGAGCGCAGAAAAGTCGGAAATAAAACTTCTAGCCGTAGATACGAATTACGGCTAGAATTTTAAATCGAAAAAAACAGATACGTCACGTTAAATGAAAACGTCAGAAATAAAACTTCTAGCCGTAGGACGAAATACGGCTAGAATTTTAAATCAACTCTTTCTTAAGATGAGGATTATTTAATTAATATTTGTTTCTCAGAATCTTTACTAATGCACAGCTTTTTTGCTTGTATGCGCTGCACGCCACTGGTGATCACAACGCCCGAGATGCATCTTCAGGAGACTTCTTCTCACTTCTGATTCGTGTCCTGTCGAGCAAAAAAGTAATCCGGTTTCGCCCAGGTACGGCTTTAGATTTATATCCAATTTTTTTATTGGTAAATTGCCTTCCTTTGTGGAACAGCGGGAGTCCTGACACGTCGGGGACCCCCCAGGTCGGCTTTAAAACCCAAACAAATGGTTCAAAAGCACCTATTATTTTTATATGGGCAGCTACCTGTGCGCGGGGCCTTGTGAAAGGGTATCTGTCCATTGATCCGAAAGGTTTCCCTGACACACAAATTGGTAAGGCGACACAATAGATAAATGTATATACCTCTCAAAATGATAATTAAATAACTATTCAAAATATAATCTATAAAAAAATGCGATACTTCAAATTCACAAAATGTATATCAATAATAGAACATTTCGATGTTTTAGTAATAGACCGAGATCAGCTGGAAATATTTTGATACCTAAATGTAATACTAGCACAGCCCAACACCATTTCTCCTATCAAGGAGTATCATTCTTTAATGCTATTCCCATGAAATGAAGACGAAAAAAAATTATAGAAAATTCAAGACTAAATTGAAAAATCTACAAAAAACCATCACAATAACGCAATGAAAAAATCTTATCAAAAACAATCTATGTATACTTTTAAATGTTATTACAATATCTTCTTAATTATTAATTTTTATAACTTAATTAAATGTTTCCTTGTGTATATCTTATTTACTTACTCTAATGTCTCACATTTTTGTATTCTTTATATCTTACTTACTTAATTTAATGTCTTAATTTTTAAAACTTAATCTAATATTTCTTTGTCTATATCTTACTTATTTAATCTAATGTCTTACACTAACGATTTCATTAATAATAGATATACGCATATATGACAATGCCCCCACTTTTAAACACGAAAATAAATTCTCATTTAAAAGAGGGTAAGCGTGTAATATAAATGTGTATTAATTATATTACATTGAATACACTCTATTTAAAAAAAAAAAACTGAATAAAGAGACGAAACTGTATATTTTTTTACTAAGGGAGAGTAGGTATAGAAGTCTTTATAGGTTTACATAGGACTTACGACCTATCGTACGGTTGGCTTAAGTGATCACTTTACACATGGAAACATATGGAAAACAGAATGAGTCTGGACTAGTTGACTCATGCGGAAGCAGCGCAGGACAGGGGAATATGGAAGCACCTTGTCGTGTCTTTGGGCCCCCGACCCTTCTAAGACAATCTGGGGATGATGAAGAAGATGATGATGATGAATCTAGATAGTCATCCTGCTCTAAGATGACGATTGTGAAGTCAAGGGGAATACGTAAAGCGTGATTGTACCATCTAAACTATATATTTATTTTTAAACTATTTTATATGACTTCTACACTTAATTCACTTCCGTTTTTTTTTATTACACCTTGTGAACTTTTATCGAACCGATTACAATTATTAATTTATCTAATCGTCCTTAAAACTTAAACTTAAAGGCTTTACCTCACTTAGAAACGTCTCGCTCATTTGGAAAATAAATAAATTTTGCTTTAATTTAATTTCGAGACGAAGATTTTTAAATTCACGGCAAAGTAATTTGAAGACATTTAGGAATAAATTAAATACTATGTTTTAAAACCACTTTATCGCTATATATTTGTCAACTAGTTTCGGTTGGACTCAACCTTCTTCAGGACAATTATAATATAATCAGTCTATATTATATTTGTCCTGAAGAAGGTCGAGTCCAACCGAAACTAGTTGACAAATATTAGGTCCTTACATATGAAATTGGCGTTTTGCCGTACTGGCAAATTTGATCTCAAATATCTTCTCTTTGGTTAGGAATTCCAAATCCAAATTAATACAGCTTTTTATTCATGTATTTGTGTTTTGAAAATTATAATTCATTTGTTTTTTCCTCAATTGTTTTTTTCTTTGCTTCACTCAGTTTACAAAATGAAAAACTTGAAATATCGCGTTATTTACGAGTACGAGTTCCACCGTGGCACCAGTGCTGCAGAAACGGCTCGAAGGATTAATGATGTGTATGGCGACGGTGCCGCAAAAGAAAACACAGTGCGTTTTTGGTTCCAACGTTTTCGTTCTGGAAATTTCGACCTGCAGAACAAGCCCCGTGGACGGCCGGAGACCAAAGTTGATAATGAAGAATTGAAGGCTATTGTGGAAGCGGATCCATCGCAAACCACATCCGAGTTAGCTGCAGGCTGCGGTGTTAGTGATAAAACTGTTTTAATCCACTTGAAGCAAATTGGTAAGGTGAAAAAGCTTGAAAGGTGGGTACCTCACGAATTGAGTGAAGCAAATCAACAAACGCGCGTTGACTGCTGCGTTGCATTACTCAACCGGCACAATAATGAAGGGATTTTAAATCGAATCATTACCTGTGATGAAAAGTGGATCCTGTACGATAATCGGAAGCGCTCATCGCAATGGCTGAACCCTGCCGAACCAGCCAAACCATGCCCCAAGCGAAAATTGACTCCAAAAAAGTTACTTGTGAGCGTTTGGTGGACTAGTGCTGGTGTCGTTCACTACAGCTTTCTTAAATCTGGCCAGACGATTACGGCAGATGTCTATTGTCAGCAACTGCAAACCATGATGGAAAAGCTAGCTGCTAAACAACCGAGGCTGGTTAATCGCTCTAGGCCACTGCTGCTTCATGATAACGCTAGACCACACACTGCACAACAGACGGCTACCAAATTAGAGGAGCTTCAATTGGAATGTCTAAGACATCCACCGTACTCTCCGGACCTTGCCCCAACAGATTACCATTTTTTTCGAAATTTGGATAACTTCTTGCAAAGGAAAAAATTCAACTCCGATGGGGCAGTCCAAACCGCCTTCAAAGATTTTATTGATTCCCGTCCGAATGGTTTTTTTAGTAAAGGGATCGATGATCTACCTATGAGATGGCAAAAGTGCATAGATAGCAATGGTACATACTTTGATTAAATAAATATATTATAATTAAAAAAAATCGGCTTTATGTTCCTCCCATACTAAACGCCAATTTCATATGTAAGGACCTAATGTTTTTAATTTTTATACTCATATTTTAATGCTTATACCCGATACTTTCACTGCTTATATATGTAGTTTATATTTATATTTTACTGCTTACACCTGATATTGTTGTGTATACCTACTTCTTTCTTTATTATATATAGAAAGAAGTATATAAAACAATATGTAAAAGCCTATAAACAAATAATAAAATATTTCTTTTTACATATAAGCACAAGTAGCGGTTTTACTTTCCCCGAAACTATATTCTTTCGAACTTCTTTAAATTTTAAAAATTAACGTAATAAAAATAACCAACGGTTGTGCCGTCGAGCAGCGTCGCGTCAAACCGTAGACAGTTGACTATCGTCCCGTTGTTTAGATAAACGTCCGCGACGTCCGCGTAACGAAGTTGACGCGTCAACTAGTTGACAAATTCAACTAGTTGATCGTCTCGTCGATGGATGGACGTGGACGGTCTCGTTTCGTCGACGGTAAATACGTCGTCCCTAGTTCGAAAGACACAATCTCTCCAACCTTCAAATCTCGAATGGCATCAGTACAATAACTTAATTCCAGTACAAACAAAATTCCAACCCATATGTCTTTTATGAAAGTCAACATCCTGTTTATTTTAAAATGGTTAACAGGGATTTGCTTATAATTAATTGAGGTATTTCTTTTAATTCACTATAATTTTTAATGAAAAAGGCATGTGTTGGAAAAACATTAGAGAAATTTTATTTACATCATTATAACCTGCCCTAAAACAACACGCTGAAATTTTAACAGAAGAGATCAACAAAATTAAAAGTGACCTGGATATATTCGTAGAATAATCACATAAATTGAATTTTTTGGAAAAAATGTTTATTTATCTCGATTTCAGTCGCATATAAGTCTTGAAACTATGGTGAGTTTACAAATAAATAATACATATAGATAGTTCTTTTTGAAATTTGACTCTTCATGCATACTTAATATTTGTGATGTGTTGTACTTCTTTACCCTAGAAGGCTACTGTTGCGACTAACACGGCGAATATTTGTTGCTTTTTCTTTAGAACTATTGAGTGTATAACGTTGATTCTCTGTGTCAACTAAGTCACCGACAGGACTTCTCAAGGAGCGGTTTTGCCACCCTGGTAAGTGCCGTCGTTATCGATATACGAATTACTTGTTAATCAAATCGACTAATAAAGAGCCACTTTTATTTTCTTTTGTGGTGTTAACTATGTTTAAAGGTTTAAAATGGCTTCGAAACAGTCATCAGTTGCACATAGAAAATGATTTATGGATTATTGAATAAGGAAGAATACCAAAATGATAATGAAGAGCAATCTGAAGCACTGAGATTGAGGACTGCTTCGAGGTAGAAGTGGACTGCGAAACGGAGGAAAATGATTCGCCGTTTAAAAAAAGGTGAATCCACAACTTCTTCAACCAATAACGTATATGTTAGCATTTCTAAGGATTTTCCATTCTCAAAATATTTATCAGTTTTTTTATCATGAAGCTCAAATACCATTCTATCGTACAATAGTCCGCAGTAAAAATAATAATGTTTGGCCTACTAAAAAGTCTTGAACAATCGGTATACCCTCTGTAAATATTGTTCATGAACCAAAAGGTCATACGTGTCACGCTTGAGGTGTAACGGATCCATTGACATGTTCTGAAATGTATATTGCCGATGAGGTATTCGATTCGATGAAATAGTGAAATGCCGAAAATATAACTAAACAACAAAACTATAATTTTCTATAATACACAGTGATGAAAATGTTGAAAAGAGAAGAATTTACGCTTTTTTTTAATTGTAAGAAGCATCATATGATAAGTAGCGATGTCAAAATGTGTGCGGGGAACACTAGATGGAAATGTGTCTTAATTGTACTGATTTTTTTTATGTTTTAGTTTTTATGATTAAATAAAGTTCAAAATAAAAAAAAAGTGTTTTGTTCATTACGAATATTAAGATTTTTTAAGACTGTTGATTAGCATTTTAATAAAAGTAGAGTAAGGTTGATTTTTGTAACTTTTAATAAAAAAATAAAACTGCATTTTTTCTTATTTTTCCTGTAAAAAAAAATATATATATTTCTATAAAAATGCTCCCACCAATTAAATTAAATAAGTAAGAGTAGGGTTGATGGGCCGGTTTTGGCCACCTGGACATTCAAAAGGCGTATAAATAAGACAATGAAAATAGTTATTTAAGCCAATCAATTATTTAAACTGTTTTGTTTTGATAAATAACGGCTGTACCGCCATTTTCTTTTTTTGTAATCGGTTGTTGGTGACATTTGTTATAAATTATTAAAGTTTTAGCAAAAACAATAAGGGCCCGTGGATGAGTAGTGCGAAAATAAGTTTTTAATCATGTTTTTATAATTAATAAAAAATGAACATTCTAAAAAATAACATCAACTGACTTACCAGATGGCTGGATCCTGGATCTTTTTGCACAAACTGCGGAGTTATCCCTGTGCGATTATTTATTTTATTTAGAGTTCGAGTTATGTCTCTCACTAGTAGATAGGTATGTTGCAGCGAAGATTAAATATATATATATATATATTGCGAGTTGGTACGAGCGGACCAAAACGCATCCGCGAAATTCACTCATCAAAAATTAGCGTTAAAGTATAAATCACTATGTGATGGCGAGATTTTCAAATTTATATAAAAAAAAACAAAAGTGCTTAAAACAAAGTTCATTTTTTATTAATTGTATTAATTTAGGGGTTTTTGGTTGAAGATGGTGTAGGAAGACTTTGGAGAAGCTGCTTTTAAGGTCACCACCCGTCCTGTGACGGGAAATCTCCAAAGTCGTAGAATGCTTGATGATTTTATTATCTCGATAAAACAGTTACGAGTTATACATAAGTACGATTGCAAAGACAATGATAGATACTCGAAGGGCCAAAGCCTCCGGCCTACGCTGAGGGTCCTAGGAGGCTGACATGCCTGTATAGGGCGCTTGGTGCTTTTTATGCAGTTTTCCGAACAAAGAACTTTCTTGAAGTGTAGCTGTGTGATGAATAATCGGAATTGCTGACGATTGCAATGACCTGTAGATGGCTCGTGTACCCTGCTTGTGCCTCGATTTGCTTATGCGGCATTCTTGCCACGTATGTGTGTGTGGCCTAGATTGTTGGTTTAAGTATTGTGGTATGAAATGCCACATTAAGATTAACCACAAAATGGTGTTGCTCATTTTGAAGGCGTATATTTGTGTTCGTGAATCAATTTAGCCTATTGAATGAAAGTCTTAGGAACATTATTTTATGGTTATTTCATAATTTAGTTTATTTCTTAGTAGAAAAATGCCACATGGCCACGACTGTCACAGCAATCTTACTTTTGTTCTAATTTTGGCCATGTACATGGCCACAACTGACTGACATAGTGCGGTAGTTTTGGCCACTATTTTTGAAAAGCATAATTAATTAGGTGTTTACCATGACATATAAAAACCACGTTATAAAACTTGGTTAGAAAAACCACGGCTATAAAAAGAGGGAATTGAACAAACGTCAACAAGTCAACTCTCCTGGAATACCAGGAATGTATAATTCAACCAGATCTACTAAAATATTTATCAAAATGGTTTAGATTAGACTATTTGTACTGAAGCATCAATGCTATATATAGTCAGTGATGTACAAGATACCCTATACAAAGTATCTGGAATACAAAATGCAAGATACTTTAAAATCAAATATTTCAAATACCAGATACAAATAACTTTCTGGAATGGTATCTGAAATACTAGATACAAAATACGTATCTTCCAAATACTTTTTAAAGATAAAATCCTTTTGTAAGAAAACACATTTAATTGAATGTAAGTTTATTTTTTTATATGAATTATTTACGAATAAATCGCGTTGATCGCGCAAATGTGACAAAGTAAAATATTATATTTTTAAAGTTTTAATTGAGACTTAAATAAAACCAGTTATTCAAACATTTTGTCGCTCATTTTTCTTCGATAAGGTCTCATTATAGGTACATCATTGGAAAAAAGTATCTTAGCACTCTTAGTATTTACAAAATACTAAGATAC
This sequence comes from Agrypnia vestita, assembly GCA_016648135.1. NCBI lineage: Eukaryota > Metazoa > Arthropoda > Insecta > Trichoptera > Phryganeidae > Agrypnia > Agrypnia vestita. The sequence continues at coordinate 27,716 of JADDOH010014631.1, read as the reverse complement.
CAAAAGAATGTATCTAAATACAAGATACAATATGAATATTCAAAAAAGTATTTCAGATACAAGATGAAAATACGTATTTTGCATCTTGTATCTGTATTTCAAATACTTGTATCTTAGATAAGTCATATCTCTGTATACAGTATTGATAGCTTTTAAAGATGATAATTCAGTTCAGAAGTTAAGAAGAGTACAGTCATCGAATGAGTTGAATTCTTCTAATGCACTTTCTCAAAATTAGGTATCCTCAATGAGACTCAGTTGTCCTTTGATGCATCAACCATTGATTTAAATTCAACTACTACGGTGGATCTCATAAGTAATGTTTTGCACAAAGTACCAGTTCAAGAAGACTCATTCCAAAAAGAAATTCATTCGCACGAAAATGAAATTGTTTTCTAATAATTATTTCCAATAAAACGTAGATTTCATAGATTCCAGAGACATTTACTTGAGTGGGATATTGCTACCTTTGCTTTTATACTCCTTACATACTCATCATTATTCAAATTAGTGAAAAAAAAAATACAAATGGTTTAACCGTTCTTCGATTCAGTAGTTTTAAATAAATATAGCAGTTCTATCCCCTCCTCCATTTTGGTGGACAAAGTGGACAAAAGATTGAAAGTGAACAGTTCACTTGAATGAACGACATGATGAACGATAGTTCAGTCAACTGAACGAAACTTTCATCACTAGAACGTTTATCAGAAAGTCTATAAGGTTGGTGTTGGTTTTCAAAAAAACCTACGTGCCAAAGATAGAACAGGCTTTCAACTTCAGAAATCGAAATGCGATCAGGAATGACAGATCTGATAAATTTTCACAAAATATTATTGTCGTCATTACGAAAAGTGTAATGCTAGTTTGATTTTCCACTACATGAAAAAATGGCAATGTAATGAGTGACTGACGTAACTTTTTTGCGAAGTTAAAACATGAATATTCAACGAGAATTTTATTCACTAGTGAATAAAGTGATTTTCTTGTTTGTTTTGTAGTGTTATAAATGGAATCGGAAGACTTTACAGAGATGAACCGCTCGCATCCTCTGATTACCGTGTTTAGGCAAGCCATCCAGACTTTTCTGCCGAAAAGTGATGGAAGTTTCCCGTCGAGTTTTATGAAGCTGAAGGAATCCTTAGATAAAATCCGTTCATGTGATGTAGGATTCGATCCGGTTTTCGAAAATGAACGCTATTGGGAATCAGGGGAAAAAGCGCCGTGTACTTACATAGAAATTTTCGAAAATGAAATTATAAATATGAGTATTTTCATCTTGAGGCCAGGATTCAAAATGCCATTGCACGACCATCCACAGATGCACGGGATGTTAAAAGTCATATCTGGAACTGTTGGAATCAGAACCTTTAGTGAAATGCCACCAACCAATGGCATAGAAAACTTTTCCAATTCGGAACATACTGATCTGAAAATGAAGAATTTAAAACACAGAAAGACATTTATAGCTCAGATTATGGAGCAAAAAATCTGCAATGCCGAATCGGAATCGTGTATTTTAACCCCCGATGTATCAAATTTTCACGAAATTGAAGCATTGGGAGGACCGTCAGCTTTTCTAGATATTTTGGCTCCACCCTATTCCGTGTACCTGAATGATTACGAACCTCGCGAGTGTAGATATTACCAGATACTGCGGGAAATCAGTGATAACAAGGTACAATTTGAAGAGATAGCGCCACCTGATTGGTTTTACTGTGATCAGGCACCTTATCTTGGTCCGGACCTCTCTTAATTTTGGTTCTTTTTTATTCTACTAGATTGCCAAATGTTGTTGTATTTATTTTATTCCTAACAGTACTATTGAGTTTACTGTATTGACTGCCTTTATTCTTTCCTTATTACTAAAAACATGCATTTTCCCTGGATTTACTCTATTAAAATTAACTATTTAAGATTTTTTCATTTATTTATAAAAATTCCGGTATCTCTGAAATTAGTTTATCAAATGGAAGTTCACAATTTTTTATAATATCGTCATAATCGTAGAAAAACGACGCATGTGATTTTTCTCAAGTTTGCGGGAGAGCCGTTTGAAGTTTTATTTACATAAAGACACTTTATGTCAGCTCGACAGCTACAAAAGGTTTTCCTTTGAAACTTGGGTTAGTTATTTAAAGTTGATACCTTTCAAAGCTTTTTCCTTTGAAACTTGGGTTAGTTATTTAAAGTTGATACCTTTCAAAACTCAAATATAGTCAGTGCAGTACAATGACATTTTTACATATGCTGCATTGTTCTACGATCGCAAATCAGATCCGTGGTTATATCGACTTTGTATAACAAAGGATAAATTAATGAAAAAAATACACTTTTTATATACCATTAGATGGCTTCTTTTTTTCACTTTTTAACGATCCAAAAAAGTCAATATGGAATTTTTTGCACATCCGTCATTGTTCTACGATCATGACTATATAGCCTGGAAGAAATATCTTCTACTTCCATCTGTGCTCCGTGGTGTTAATAGTATGGTATGATTACTTTGTTAATTATTACACAGGTGTCTCAAAAATAAACAATTTCTCGCAAGGTTTCGCAGTCGGTGTCAGGGAGACGCACCATAAATAAACCGTGTTAGTGTATGTTTCCATTAGCACTCAATGGACAATAAATAATTTTACCAATTATTATTGTTTAAAACTCTTGAATAGTAAATGAAAAGGCCTTTGTTTCGTTCACTTATAAGCTATTCAAGATTGATAAAATAATTCGCATCCCTAGTTCTAGACTATGACATGTCAAAAAATGGCATTCTGAGATAATTGGAATCAAAATAACAAATCAGAAAGAAATCAAATAATGCATTTGGTAAATCATTATATATTTTTTTTACTGTGTACCATAATTTGTTTTTTAATCTAATATTTTATATAGTGAAACATGAGAAGGGAGTTGTATTCTTAAGGCGATCGTCTAGCAGAATGAGCAAATTTCATCATTTTTTCTCATATCTTCTCTTGCATTTTTTATCACATTTTTGTATGAAAATATCTCATTTTAAAAATTTTTTCATCAAGTTACATATATTTTAAATACGAATATCTTATTAAAATGGCACAAAATAAATTATATAATTGATTAATAAATTACCAAACCTTCGATGTTTTAAAAATGAAGAAAATTGCTCCACTTTGTGGACCTTTTATGACTGAACGGCCCTGTTGAGATGTCTTTTTTATTCAATAATATTACAAAGTAAACAATTACCTTCAATTTATTACAATTATAGCAAAATCTGTTAGTTTGTTTACATGCAATTTATGTTTTAAAAAATACTGTTTTTTTTTAATATTTTTTTTTGTGGGTTTTTTTCAACTCTTTTTACATGGTTGACAACTTTTTTACTTCAATAGTGAAAAGAATAGATATTATAATTTTATAATAAAAACTAAAAAATCATAATCTTTGTCGATATTCCTGATTTTAGATATTTAATCAAGACACAACGTATTTATGACATAATACGCAGTGCCTTGATTAAATTGCTAAAATCTGAAATCGAGAATAATTTTTTGTTTTTTTTTTTTATTAATTCTAAAATAATAATGTCTATTCCTTTAATTTGTTAAAGAAAAAAGTTATAAACTATCTATAAAGGATTGAAAAAAACACACAAAAAATAAAAATAATATAAAAAACAGTGTTTTTTAAAACATAAATTGCATGTAAACATACTAACAGATTTTGTAATAATTGTAAAAAATTGAACTTTGTAATATTATTGAATAAAAAAGACATCTCACACGCCGTTCAGTCATAAAAGGTCCACAAAGTGGAGCAATTTTCTTGTCAATTTTTTGTCCTGTATATAATATTTCTGCATTATTAACTCAAATAATAATTTTTGACTTAGTAGTCTGTCATAGTCTAAAACTAGGAGTGCGAACTTGTCACAGCATAATATTGAGAATGTGTCATAAACCTTTACTTAAAGCTTTTAGAGTTGTTATTGTCAAATCTGGTCTTTTAAAGTGCCACAAAAAATATCTAATCTTTTGTTAGTGTAAATAATATTATCTAAAACTTAATTAGTGCGTAATTATTTGTGAATGTAATTTTATATTATACCCTACTGGGTAATAGTATTTTCATAACCTGCCAGTGTTGTAAGCATCGGTTTTAGCGATAATCACAATGATTTAGGTTAGCCACTGACGTCACCTCTGGTCCGGAGAAGATAATTAGAATAAATCATAATAAACAAAAGGACTTTTGATCTCCTTTTTTTTACACTAAGGCTGGTTGTATCAATTTGCCTTAGATTTTTATGAAAATAGATTGTTAGATGTGGACCACTAAATTCATAATTTTATATCCCGCTGACCACTAATAGGATTTTTTAATGTTAAATATATTGAGAAAAAGTTTCTCACGGACCACCACTTTGGCGAACACTGGTTTAAACGAAAGATTACTTCCTATAAACCAAGTTGATGCAACCGACCCTTAGTGTTTTCAGTGCTTAAAAAAAAATCTTTAATGAAAGATTATTTTGGATAATTTTATGTGTAATATTTTAGCACATTTTTAAAAATCCTCACAGTAATAAATATCTAGTATTTCACTGTATTTAGTTGGACATATTACTGTTTCGCTCTTTCATATAAAATAAAATTAGATATCATAATTTTTAAATTGAATAAAAATTATAGGTATATGATAACTTTACTTTCGTAAACTATTACCATTATCACAAAGTTCAACGTGCGTTATCCAACCTGGTTGGTGAAGTTTGGGGAACAAAAAACAAAATGGTTTTAAATTAAATAAAATAGCAGCCCTCGTAGCCCAGTGGGCAAGACACTGGCTTCTCATACCAAAGTTTCCGGGTTTGGTACCTAATGAGGTCACAATAAAAATATGTAATTAACTCATGCTTGTGTATTTTTGTGTTGTGTTTCGTTTCTATAATTGAACTTTATGGCCTGTTGAAGCATTATAATAATAAAAATTATAGATATCACACTATGAGGATATTGCTAGTGAATTTGGAATCTTGATTTTGAAAGAGCTGTACTTCCTATAAAATCTCAGATTTGTTACAGTAAAACCTCGTTAATTCGAAATTCAAGGGACCCAAAAAAATAAATTTCGAATTATAGGGGCCCCCGTTAATTTGAAATTTTAGGTAGTACAAAAAAAAAACGAAATTCGCCAAAAACATAAAACTCTTAAAAAACCGTTAATGTTGTTAAATTTATGTTTATATGTGAAAAATGTCTGTTTTTCATATTTATTATGCTAATACAAAGATCGCGACATTTCAAAGTACCCGATATTGACATATTTGTTGTTCTCACTTATGAAAAAAATCTAAGTATTTTTTTCAATTTTGTCAAATTTCAAAAAAGTTTATTGATTTACGGCGCAAAAGGCTAAAAAATATTCCGAATTACGAATTACAAGGGTTTTCGAATTATCGGGGTTAATTTAGTATGAAATTCACATTTTGTAAATTCACAAGTTTTAAAAATTTCGAATTATTGCGAATTTCGAATTATTGGGGTTCAAATTAACGGAGTTTTACTGTGTACATATTCTAAATTAGTTATCCTCGGCAACTGCGTTCAAAACATATTTTTTTTATATTGCTGCCTTTGCTTTTGTACTCCTCAAATGTATCCCATATACATAGTGTCCAGTGAACTGGTAAATTACAGTATTAAGTTTGACCTGTATTTTTCTTACATGTAGATGTTATTGTTATGTTAATAATATTTGCAGGGTTCGAGGATATATATCACGATATTTATGGCTTGATTTTTATTTTTGATAAATATCAAAAAAACTTTCTGCGGTTGTTAATAGATGGCACTAGTTTTATTTTTAAAAATGCTACAGGTTGTTTTTTTTTTATATCTGAGGTCGTTATTAGATGGCGCTAGTTGTATTTAAAAGTTTTTAGTTAAAAAAATTTTCATATAATCCGTTTTTTATTTCACACAAAAAAACAAACATCCATGACACTACATTAGAAAGAGCAGCATAATAATTCAATGTACAAAATAAAAAAATAAATTTCCTAAATATTTTGAGTTTGTATAAATCGACGTGTGCAAAAAAGGTGAGAAATTTTTTTGGATATATATCCAATTTTTGATAATATTGGATATATATAAAAAAATCCGAGTTTTTGATTTTTACTACAAAAAATTGAATTTTTTCGAACCCTGAATATTTGGTATTTGATGTGTTATGCAAGTATGATAAAGGAGGTTTTCTGAGTTCGAATATAATAAATTTTATGTTACAAATATTTTTTCATGTTATTTTTAATAATGATAAAATTCTTTTAACCAGCATCTATTGTTAATGGGATTATGAAAGGCAAAGTACTGTTTACGATGCATTAAAAAGAATAACAGAAAGAAAAGAAAAGAAAAAAAAGAAGGAAAAGAATAGCACATAATAAGGGAAAAAACATAAAGAATGAAGTTTGAAAAAAAAAAAAAAAATTCTCACAATAATCCTCTTACTTAACTCGTTAATACTGTATATATTTATTCTTGTTATATTAGCAAAACAAAAAATATAAAGGGCGTGCACGTAATGTTTCTACGTGAAATGTAAAGACTTCTGTCAAATATGAAGATTGATGAAGCAACTATTATACTATTACAGCAGTCAAGAAATGATTATTACGTTATGTTGCTATCTTAAAAATAAGGGTTGAGTACCATTTATTGAGATTACCTACACCGGAGATGGTATTTTAACCGGTGACACAATAACCGTTATTTGAGATTTGTATCAGATTGTCGATGTTTGGTAACTGATTTTTCATAATTCGACCATCAGTAGAGTTCTTTTTATTTAAGAAAAACAATTGAATTAGTATGTGTGAACCATGCGTATGAGGCACATTGTTCGTTGTGTTGGTGTTTACGGGTGTAGACACCAACACAACGAAACAGTGCGAGTCATGAATTTTTGCAGAGTGACCTTTTAATAAAAAGTACAAAATGTATTTCTAGTTTTACAAATTTGTACACATTTTAGATTTGTACAATATGCCTTATTTAATTCGATTGTCTTAATTGGAAAGACCTATTATTAGACAATAGACCCATCTCAGTTACTGATATACAATCAGATGCAAAACTCGAATAACTGTACCACAAGTAATTGGTTAAAATAAACCGTCCTTAATCTACACCCAATGTAGAGGAATATGTACACCAAATGAAGATCGTTCCTGATTTTCTCATTATGATATTTCAAAAATAATGACTGACTCTGTACACATATTAATCAAAATACAGTAGGTATATTGCACACAAAATACAGTAGGTATATTGCACACAGTATAAAAATTTACAGAGATTAACTAGATCCGTTATTTAGGAGAGGGAAGGGGGCACAGCGAAAGAATGTCATCCCTTCCATATGTCTAAGGCATATTTTTACTGCAGTTAAAGAATCTATTCTTCCGTAATTAGATCCTCTAGTAATCAAAACATTTTTTATATGAAAAATTATTTAAAATTTTATTGCAAACTGAGTCTCTAAAGTAAAAACATCTTAGTAAGCGTGACTTAATTACTGAGACATTTTACTTTTTGAGAGTATTCAGTGTAACAGACGTGGTGCCAGATTGTGTACCAAGGAACATTGGTTCATGTCTATATTGTGGTGATCTGTGATATTGCCCTATAAATATGTTGCAGTTGTTAAATTACTCAATGAAATCTAAATCAGTAGTTTTACATGGATTTATGATTTTATATTGTAGATAGTAATTTGAATAAATTTTGTGTTGAATGTGATGTCAATGTTAATGTAAAATGAATTAAACAAAAAAAATTAGTGTTATGTATAATATCTAGTAAAATGAACAAGATGTTAAGTGTTAACGCACAAAGAGGATTAACGAAAGAATGCAACCGACAGAATTTTTGCAGAGTGACCTTTTTAATGAAAAGTACAAAATGTATTACATATACTTGAAAACTTTTTTTTATCACTTTTACAAATCTGTACACATTTCAGATTTGTACAATATGCATATATGCATATGATTTGTACAATATTTTTATCACTTTTACAAATCTGTACACATTTCAGATTTGTACAATATGCCTTCTTTTATTCGAAAAAAATAGTTGTTTTAACTAAAGGCCTTTGTTCACACATTTACCGTTTCCGAAGTCAGTTTGTAGATCTCCATAATCACATGTACTGATATAAAACATTTATTTTATGATTCTACTCGTTTAACTTTTGTTTGATTATGCCTGCACAATTTCTTAAGTAAATTAAATGGGTAGAGTAAAAAAAAAAAGTTTTATTTTCATACATATAATATATTATATATATGCCTACATTCACCATCTTTCTCGTGAATTAATATTTGATTTCTCTATAATCTCCGACAATTGCTATACAATAATGTAATAATTTGTATCTCCTACCAGCAAAGGAGCCATACTATGATATGCGTGGAATCAAAAGTCAACCTAAATCAGTATATGTACCTCCTTGTAGTGTGTTTCTATAAGCTTTTATTTATTCATGTCTCGTTGTGTTATATAAATGTGTAAATAAAAAATGAATATGTATAAGAAAATATATATCGGTTTTACTTAAGCCATGAAAACTCCCCCCAGACACAAACATTAATCTATTCTCTTACTAAAGATGTGATTATTAACCAAACACTAAAAAAGCTGAGACTTTTGATTTTGTACCTTTATGTCCTCATAATGTTTCTATTAATTTTCTATTTCTATCTGGAGACTAATTATGGATATATTATAGATGTCTCATAAAGACGAAATTATATTTTTTATGGGAAAGTAGGTATGGAAGTCTTTGGGTATTCATAGGGCTTATGACCTATCGTACGGCTGGCTTACGTGGTCACTTTACACAATGTTACCTTCAACATTTCCGCCCATGATAGAATACCACATCTATCAACTTTTTAGAAGTTGTATATATATTTAAGTTTTATAACCCGTTTCATATGTATGTTGTAATTATCATTAGCGTGACCGGCATCCAAAGCTTTTTCATTTCCCTTAATTAAACACAGATGTCACCAACGAGATATCTATTTTAATTAGAATTTTTTAAGCAATATCCTTTATTATGTAGTGAGATTCTTCTGAATTATGTATTAGCATTACACTAGAATACGCCTGAAATATCATAGACCAGTTTTTTACATTCATAAATCCAAAAGACTTCCATACCTACTTTGTCATAAAAAAATATGATTTTGTCTCTATGAGACATTTATACCTTGATTAATGATGTCCCTGGGACCAAATCCAGTACTGTTCTGAAAAATTTGAACAAACTCAAAATATTCTGACAAATGGACTCGACTTCGGGGCAATATATGTTCCCAAGAGAACTGTGCTGTGTCACCTGACGTAGGTAGTCTTGTACTCAAGGACACTTAACGAGGTCTTTTTGGTTGAGCTGACAGCGCCCTGGGAGACAAACATCCCAAGAGACCCCACATGTGGCATATAGATGCAAAAGCTCCACTATCCTTATGGGATACATTTGGATAGTGGCGCTTCTGCATCTATATGCCATATAAATTGAATAAATATAAGGGTATATTGGATGAGATCTCCAAAAATGGTTATACGATGAAACTTTATGCAGTGAAGGTTTTCAGCTTTTTCAAGGACCTGGGTTAAAATCGCAGGTTAATGGATTCTAGGAAAGAATGATAAAGGGGTTACTTACTGGATGATACCATATCCTGTTCAAACAACAAAATACTCTATAAAAGGGCTCCTAACACCTCTTAACATGCACAAAATACACTATTAAAAATGACACTGAGGGGTAGAGGAGGGGATGAAAGAAATGGTGAACGTAGCCTTTGCAACAAGGATCATAACCTGCCAACGATGAGTTATAAGCCCTGTGGTTTCCATCTCTTCCTCGCCCTGTGCGGTGAGCCTGGATTTGGAGACTCTGGTAAGACTGGTTGCCAATTTTTCACAAAAAAAAATTATTTGTAAAGACCAGGCATACTACTTTTGCTTTAACCACATTCGTACACTCCACTACATGCCGCACTTCCGATACAATAAAAATTTTACCCTCAGCGCCAAAATGCACAAAAGAAGTATAGCTTCAAAAATTAAAAATATTTTTAACATAGCCCAATATACCGAAAATCAAATTTTTGCAGTCCATGTAGAAATCAGAACATATTTTTTTTCATGCGGGATGCAGTAAGCGTCACCTATGATATTTTTTATTAGATAGTTAATTCAAAATAAATGAATAATGTTGCATATCTCAAAATGGATTATTAGTGTTTAATTTAACTAGGAATATTGCAACATTACTTCCGATTATTGATCTCTACCCATTTGAATCATGTTTGGTTCATTTGTAATTATTTTTCTATTAAAAAACAATTTCCAATTAGTGTTGTTGCTCTCTGTGGTGTAAAGTTATTCACACTTTGACTTGTGTTAATATGTAGTAGAAAATAATTTTGTAAACGCGCACATCACTGAAATACCAGGGATTCACAACTAAAATCAAAACATTGTTAAAAGTGAATAATTTATTTACTAAGGTCACTTTAGATTTGAGTCAACAATATTAATTATTGGTACAATTATAAAATTAAAACTATTGGTAACTACATAATTTCTATTCTATAAAAGTAGCATAACGCGTTTAAATAGGTATATTTTGATCACTATGGCTGTTGTAATAAAATTGGGTATAAAAAGAAGTGAAAAATAATTTTATGTACATGATAATATCTTAAAATAGTAAGAAACAAATATAATTAAACTACTGGCCTTACATACAACGGTAATTATAAAAATATATTTTTATTATATATAACATTATCTCAATTTCTTTTTGATTCTTTGAAAATACTATATTAAATTGGAAACATACAATATAATAATCACTTTCATAATATAAATGGTAAACATACAAAATGTAACGGTACACAATTTAAAAATATACATATATATGTAATAAAATCAACAGTTTTCACAATGGAACCTCGCATTTAATCCACAGCCAAAGGTATATCAAATTTATTATAATGCATGTGGGAGAAGTATTGACATGAATTATAGATTTGAGCCAAGCCTGATCAGAACGGAGTCAATTTTAGCTCCATAATTATATAAATACGAAAGATTTGCTATGTTGAGGTAAGTGTCTAATAATATAGAAGTAGCAGTATTGGCGAGTTTTTACCACCTTAGCAATATGTTTAGTTAATGAGCGCTATACTACAATTTAAGCAACAAAGCTGTATGCTCTTTTCAGTAAATGTTAAAATACTTTAATGATTTTTACTTAAAATACTTAAATGATTTTCTTTTGGTAAGATGTCTGCAATACGCAATGTTTGGAGAAGGTCCATGATAAATACTCATAATCAGATGCCGGATTTTCAGGTCCAACTCAAGGAATATGTTTGAGCAATAAATTGAGGTTTCACTGTGAAAAGTCTATGGCACTATGAGTAACTCCTAAATTTGGAGGCAAAAATAATACATCAAATGAGATGCTTACAATTAGCAAACAATACTCTAAAATAAAAGTCACAAACTTGATAATTCAGCAAATCTAATAATACAACCTGATCAGAAGATATTAAATATTAATTTAATTTTGTCCATTTTACATTACGATGTACAAACTTGTGGAAAATTCTTAAGATATTAAAAACTTAAAATTTAATTAACGTTTGGTTATATGATGCAAAAATACATAACTGTAATTATTTATTGGTTGTTTGCTATAGTTACTAAAACTTTTATTTACTTGACTGAGAAGAAATTTAGAAGATTAAAAACATATCTAATAGTAAAAGTCATTTGATAATATTAAATATTTACTATGTTTATGGTATTTTTTATCGACAGCTTTTTTTAAAATTCAATAGGTATACGAATTATTCAGTTCCAAAACAAATGAAGGTATTAATGATGGTTTGCATATTATCTTTAAAAATTATTATTCGTTTCTTTGCTGATTGCATTAGAAAATTGGCCAGGATTCTAAAATTCTTTTCAATATACTCGGAATTGAATTTGGTTCCTAGATCTTTAATATTAGTGTTTAAACCCATCCAAGGAAGGACATGAACGACACACTAAGGACGATATCATAGTAAAATATTTCCACCATGAAAATTATATTCCATAGAACTATCGCCTGCGTCATACACTTTTTATTCTGTTCCGAGTTCTGACCTATTTTTGTGATAGTTAGATTTTTGAACATGAACTTTGAACCGAAAACTTGCTTACATAATTAAATTCTTTGTAAATATCAGAAACAATGATAAAAGGATCAATAGATATATTGTATTTGCCGTGAAGAATGTAATTTAAATAATTATCTAACTACGGTATGGCAACATTAAGTTTTAAAATTTTTAATTCTTACCAATAGAAGAAATTGACTTTTTTGCTTTCTGTTCAAAAAATATCCATTCAGAACCAAATATCTTCACCTAATTTGTAAATTTATAGGAATCATTTCAGTCCAATGTAATGCATCAATTTCCTGAGAAATTTCCCTGCGTGGCACATAGAAAGACATTTATTTTAGGATGAGTTTGGAACCAAACAATTCATACATTTAAAGTATCGCATACATAAAATCTCAAAGATGATCTTGGAAGAATACATGCACTTTGTTATGTTTTTTATGCATCAGCAAATGTCTATAAAATTAGTGATTTAAAAAAAATGTTTCTTTATACATTTATTACGATAAGAGTCAGAATACGGGTACGACATGTTATTGCTATCTCTCTATTATTTTCTCTTTATGAAAAAAAGCATAATATCATATCTAATATTACTCTCCGCTTGTAAACACTCCACTATCATTAATATTGCTCAAGTGAGCCACACAGGTCGAGCTCAAGAGCATATACACATAATAACATCCACTCGAATACACTTATACTGTTTGAAAATCAAATTGACCTCAAAGATATGAGATTTTACACAGCTTTAGAATTAATTACAAATAATTTATCCCCGACAAAAATTGTGTAAAATATTATTTTTCCATAATGGATCTATTTATAACCAAACACCTAACATTACATGGGTTAAAATGACATTGGAATAATAAAAATTTGGAATAAAATATTAATTATGATCCTAATAGTTTCCCTTTTAAGAAAAAAAAATTCTATAACATTATTCTTAAAATATACAAATACTGTGACACTTAAACTAGTTTTTTTTTAACAATATCTTTGGATGTCAAATTTGTATTTTCACATAAAGAAACTTATAAAAATAATAACTAAAAAATGATTTCTCAAAGAATGTAAAAAAGAGAAAATCTAAAATATAGTATGTAATTGTAGTCCCAAATTTCACAACTTATTTGTTAATATTTCATTTTGTTCACATATATTTTTTAATAATCATTTGTTATAAAGGTATTTTAATATTTAAAATAAAATCTCTCATGTAAAAACTGATTTCAGTATGTAGTAAATAATAAATAGTATTATAAGCACTAATGCCACTAATGTAATAACATATATTTATTGCATTTTTTTTCGTGAAGAAATCATATTATTCTATTAATAGTATAGTATAGTAAAGTGTTAGATTGAAAAAGCCTGTATTTATGTAATACGTATTAATATTGTGTTAAGTAAAAATGATTTGAAAGAAAATAATTACATCAATCCACATTTCTAGAGAATTTTTTTTTCGAGTTAAATATGTAATGTGAAACTTTGGCCTTTGTGAATAAACCATGACACGAGAAAAGAGAAAAGGTATAGCGATAAGTCTTTAGTTCTTTCAAATCAACTCCCCGAGTGATTTAAGAAAAAAATTAAAACATACATTTAAATACACATATTCCGTATTTGCATCTCTATTAAAAAAAAACCTATACATGATGTAAAATTATCTGCTTCTGTGTATCTTTGAATTTCAAGATACCAAAGGTAAATGAAATATTTATTATAGTGGATATGTCACATTGATCTTGAAAGAGTATCAGGTATCAAGCTATGTAAATCTTAAAAAAACATATTTATAATTTGAAAGATAGAATCTATATGAACCATGGATCGAAGTTATTGTGTAAAATATAATTATTTACAATAGGCATGACTTAATATCCATAACATGCACACCACCATTGTCTCTTTAGAGTAAAACAGATGTAGTTGTGACCTCAGGGTGTATTTAAGTAGAACGGAAAACAAAGTTATAGAACCTCAGATATTTCAGTATCCCTGTATTTATATTAAAACCCTTCGCAAAATACAAACATATGTAACCCTTCCATACAGAATCTGTTTGGCATATGAATTAGGCCTGCCTAAATCAGTGTCTTGTATGTATATCGCATCTAAAAATAAGGTTATTCTACTCAATATTTAGAAGAAAGGAGCTCACATCTAGAAGAAAGGTTTTCTATTCGAGACAAAGGATGGCAACGTAGTATATGACATCTAAGAAGATTGTATTAAAAAAGTACATTATATGATAAAACTAGAAATGTCATTAACTTCGGAATGGGCAATTTGTTGTTCATTTTGGCTTGAGCAATTTAAGTGAGCATTATAATTATTCAACCCATTATAAATTTTTAAGTCAGAGACAAAAGATAATTCTACACTATTTATAATTATTGCATTCTTTAGAATAGATAATATTAATAATAATGTTATTTACATACACAAGAATATAAAATGTGCAAGAGTAATAAATATAATGTAACTATGCTAAGAAATTCAATACTTCAATTATAAAAGAAAATTTAAATAGCATCGGGATATAAAAATATGTTCTAGGTATCTGTGAAATTTAAGTAATAGCCAGATAAGTAAATAAATAAAAATGATTAATAATACATGTTACTGACAAATATAAACATTTAAGAAGGTGTCTTCCTGTCGAGGTGACGATTTAAAAATATGTTTCATAATTACACATATTGTAAATAAAATCATTTTAGATTCAACGCATTTACTGTCAATAACCTCAAATTAAAAATGGTATTCATTTGGTCGTCACCCCAGAGCTAAAATAAATTTTCAATTTGCAACTTTCTGTTCCATGGATAAAATATTTCAAAAATTTGAACATGATACACATCTAAATTTCTTTGTAATATGTATGCGTGAATTAAAAATATATAGTACAGTAAAAACCCGTTAATTCAAACCTAGATAATTCGAAATTTGGCATAATTATAAAATTTTCAAACCCACAAGTCAAAAAATCTTACACTAGATTAACCATTACAGTAGATTAACCCAGATGATTCGAAAACCCCGGTAATTCGTAATTCGAAATAACTTTTAGGCCCTTGCACTACAAATCGATATATTTTAGTTCACATAATTAATATATGTGAACTAAAATATATCGTTCACATAATAAATATTGCGTTTTCAAAACGATTTATTAAAATAAACAAAAACAGACATTCTTCACAAAATTAATGGCTTTTTTCACGAGTTTTACGATTTTTAGGAAATTTCGCAATCACATCGCGATTTTTTTTGTACCCTAAATTTCGAATTAACGTGGTTTGTACTGTACTGATTAGTCTGGAAGTGTCAACATCAAATCTGAACAAAATACATACAGTGTTGGATTCTGAAGATGCTAACAGTCTCATCATTCCCAACACACGTGAATTATTCTGAAAGCTGTTCAAATAGTGCATCATTCAGTAGGGGAGTCGGACTTGAAATTTTATCAAGCAGTAATAATGACGCCATTTCTAGAAATAATAATTAAAAATACAAACATGAATTTTTTTAATATAATAAGAGCAGATGAAAATATTGTATTTACCATCGGATGCAGACAGTGCTTTGAAAAAATCTGTACAAAATAAATAATAATAAAGTATGTATCTATCAGGGGAGTGCAGTGAGAACAAGAAGAATGACTTTTCCTTAGCATATATTTTGAAAAGAAACCGAAATAACAGAAATATCTCGTAATATTCTTATCACAATAATTAACACATTATTCAAATTTTAATATTTAACAATACTCTGCCAGATAAATATTTAATTTCAATTATTTTTTCCAATACGTTTAAATAAAAGTTATGCTTCTTGTTCTCACTGTACGTCCCTGGTATGTATCTATCTCATAATACTCATATCACAATTTATGTATTCAGATTTCAGTATACCTAATATTATTTTTTTGCTTTTTTTTTCCAAATCATATGTTTTCCAAATCAAAACTCATGCTGGTATTTACATTGCGTACGTAAAATTGTTTGAGGTATAAAAACCCTTTGAGCTTGCGCAAGAAAATGTATGTTTTGTGGTAGGTATACGAAATACGGCATGATGATATGTGTATTCATATTAAAAAACAAGTTGATAATGGCATCTGGATATTACCCGGAACATAATAGAATACAATGTGAATTCAGAAAACAACGTCCTATATCATTTGTTGTACGTAAATAAAATAATACAAAACTCCCCTATTAATCTGTTTTTGAGAAGATTTTCAATCATATTACAGAGCTCAATTCTGCACAGAGTGTAAACGCTTCTTTGGCGGGGGTGTGGGGGCCCTCTCTTTGCGGTTCAAGTTCTTCCTCAGAGCGTGCGCCGTACCAGGCTGCAGAGACTTGTACAAGGCCGAGTCTCTCGGGGTAAACACCAAGTCATAGTCTTGCCGCATCATTACGGGGCTCGTCATCGCACTCCTCGAATTAGTCGACGTGCAGTTGTTGTCCGATTTTATAGGAGAGCTCGCGACGAGATAGTTGACAGCCTGGTAGTAGCTCTCGGACGATATCGGCGTGAGATTTAGGAGGGGATTGGTGGAATTGTGATCTGTTCTGACAGTTTTCTGCGGCAGCGGCGGGGGATCATCTTCGTTGCTGATGTTTGAATCAGTGGTGCCTGTTGACAAAACTTAAATTAATAAAGCAAAATAGCCAAATTAACAATAAACTCCTCGTTTTATACTACACGATATGCGGGCGACAGCGTCGACAATACTGGTACCAACATGTACAGAGAATGAGTACAACAAGAATTCCGTGCGTGGTGTACTAGATGGACAGCATCCACTAGGGAGATCCATCTCCAAAGCGATAGAGAGTTAGCTGGAATTCAGTATCACAAGAAGAAACTCCTGCACAAACAGACACTTGAGTCTAAACAAAGTTGAAGAAGAAGATACGAGGAGTATAAAGGAAAGGCAGCAATATCCCACTGAGATGTTTCAGAGATAAACACAAAAAACTTGCCACTATTAATGGTATTTTAAATGATGACGCACTAACTGTTACTTGAGATTTGTAACTGATTGCGTCAATGATTGGCAACTGATTTTTTGCAGTTCGATGAGCAACCATCGCTTCTAGACAACAATTATACCTTAGTTATCGATCATAGATACAATCGGATACAAATCTCAAATAACTGTACCGAAATTAATCGGTTAAAATAACGGTTTAACCATCACTTCTTGTCAATTCTCGAGGAAATTTCTCTGGAAAGGAAGTTTTTAGAACAATTGTCATCACGGTTTTCCTTTTATATACATATGTGTATAAATAAATATTTATCTTTTCAATTTGCTGTCGGACCAAATTTAAACTGACACCAAATATAATCATCAACAATGAATCAATAAAAAGAGTCACGCAAGATAAGTACTTGGGGGTAGGCAGAGAGGATAGAGCGCACACTCTTCTGTCCTGACATACAACTCTCGCCTCATCCACATTCATACATCTTCGCATGCAAGCTCGCCGGTTGTTGAGGCTTCTAACGGGACCATCTTCCAGTATCTGGTTAATCTGGTCATGCCATGTCTTCCGCGGTCGCCCTCTCTTTCTGGCGCCTTCAACACTTGCATTATATGTCTTTCTTGCCATTCTTTCCTCATTCATTCGCTCAATATTCCCAAACCATCTGAGCGACTCTTTTTTAATTCTATTAATAATTATGCTAAGATCAGCTTTACATTCGTTCCTAATATCTGTATTCTTTACTCTATCATAAATTGATTTGCCACACATACGTCTGAGGGATCTCATCTCCACTGCATTCAATCTACTTTCGTTCCTCTTCTGCCAGCTCCTTGAAAAACTTTTAAGTATGGATATTGGTGTATTTGAATGGTTGAAGTGAATATTGCTGCTTTAGCTTTTTATGATGGTTTTGTAACATGATTTTGGAAGGTATATAGCTATATTTCCTATAAAATATCGAAATTAGTCTACTCTAAAATAATAAAAAATGTCGGTGACTGCATTCAAAATATTTATTAAAATTTTTGGATATTGCTGCCTTTTCTTTTAGACCCCTCATATATAGTTTTGATCCAGGGAAATTGTTGTAGAAATTTTTATAACTCTCCAGCGAGCAGTGGAGCAGATGGCTGCCAAGATCAGAGGAAGAAAGAATGTTGATTTTTTAACAAGAACCTTATTTAATTGTGATGCAAGATTTGGTCCAAGCACGGTGAGATGGGGTGACCATATTTTCCATAAAAGTAAAAAATATATCACCTGCAGAATTCCTGTTGGAATTAGTTCCACTCTGCAGAGAAGTCGGTCGCTGGGAAAGTCTCCTCTCTTTTTCTACTTCTGAACGGAGCGGTCGTGAAGGGGTCAACTGTAAGATTTTAAAATAATCAATATTCACAGTGTTATAATTTGATGTTTTCATATTCACATACAGGGTGTAACAGAGCGAGTCCACAATACTTTACAGGTGGATTCCTGCCTTGATTATGAGTCGAAAATGTTTGAGCAACCATGACATGTTGAAAATGTATACCTAAATTAGTTAGAAATCATCAAAAGGGATCAATTTTTAAAATGAAGTCAAATAGAATACTATTAACAAATGGTTATTTTTTACAAATGTGCAATCTTTACCAAGCCAGGGAAAGTAGATACAGGTAGCTTTTTGTATTTTTTTTCGTACTCGTGAAGTTTTTGATTTGTCAATATACACCGATTTATATTTAAATTTTTTGACAGTGCTAATTTATTTTATAGTTTTGGTGGTTTTTATTGTTTTCTGACCCTCAGGTACTATGTATTTACATAGGTAATGTTTTACAAATGTACCTAATTTCTTAAAATAAAATATCCTTAAATTGTCATATTATATAAACGAAAATTGAATTAAAACACAAAATTAAAAAGTGCAAATGATTTATGAAAATATTGAAATCACTTTTAATATGTTTTCAAGCCTAATAAGTTTTTATTTGCTGGTCCCTTGAAAAACGTATTAAGAGAGTTTCACTGTAATCATTGAAGTCTGTATATTGAGAAACCATATTGTTAATTTTTACATGAATATAACCATCACAAAAAAGTGTCTAAAAAACAGATATCGTGCGCGAAATTGCGCGGCATACGTCCGGTTAAACATTTTCGACTCATAATCAAGGCAGGAATCCACCTGTAAAGTATTGTGGACTAGCTCTGTTACACCCTGATTATACGAAACATGAATTTTCTTTAGTCTTTTCATTGAACATTTCTTAATTCTGTTCCAAATGAGCAAAATACCTAATGGAGGGAGATAAAATGTTCCTCGGTAAATATGGACCCAATAATGATGTTCACAATTAGATTAACTTTTTTTACATGCTTTGGTCAAAAAAATTATCAGTCTCAATAACAGTGGCAAAATTGTTCTCTTCCTCCTAGTTAAAGGCTTCTTGTAAATGCCAAATAATTTTGCGTCATATAATAAAATAAAAAATCATCTAAAACTAGTTTTTAAATTTTTTTTGACAAATTTGACAGAAAATAATTTTTATTTAATACATAATTATGTAAATATTCAGGTACAAAACTTAACCTAAACAATAATGAACTAAAACTAAAACAAATTGCTAAATAAAAAATCTTCACATCTAGAAATTCAAGCTTTGTTATTAAAACAAACATACAGTAACACCCCGTTAATTCAAATCCCGATAATTCGAAATTCACCATAATTCGAAATTTTCAAAAATTGCAAGTTCCAAATTGTGAATTTCATAGTAAAATTAACCCCGATAATTCGTAATTCAAAATATTTTTTAGCCCTTTGCGTCGCAAATCAATACATTTTAGTTCGCGTAATTCAAAATTTTTTTGAAATGATGAAATTGAAAAAATATTTCGAGTTTTTTCGCAAGTGAGATCAACGAATATGTCAATATCGGGTATTTTGAAATGACGCGATCTTTATAATATAAGGTCCTTACATATGAAATTGGCGTTTTGCCGTACTGGCAAATTTGATCTCAAATATCTTCTCTTTGGTTAGGAATTCCAAATCCAAATTTATACAACTATTTACTCATGTATTTGTGTTTTGAAAATTATAATTCATTTGTTTTTTCCTCAATTGTTTTTTTCTTTGCGTAACTCAGTTTACAAAATGAAAAACTTGAAATATCGCGTTATTTACGAGTACAAGTTCCACCGTGGCATCAGTGCTGCAGAAACGGCTCGAAGGATTAATGATGTGTATGGCGACGGTGCCGCAAAAGAAAACACAGTGCGTTTTTGGTTCCAACGTTTTCGTTCTGGAAATTTCGACCTGCAGAACAAGCCCCGTGGACGGCCGGAGACCAAAGTTGATAATGAAGAATTGAAGGCTATTGTGGAAGCGGATCCATCGCAAACCACATCCGAGTTAGCTGCAGGCTGCGGTGTTAGTGATAAAACTGTTTTAATCCACTTGAAGCAAATTGGTAAGGTGAAAAAGCTTGAAAGGTGGGTACCTCACGAATTGAGTGAAGCAAATCAACAAACGCGCGTTGACTGCTGCGTTGCATTACTCAACCGGCACAATAATGAAGGGATTTTAAATCGAATCATTACCTGTGATGAAAAGTGGATCCTGTACGATAATCGGAAGCGCTCATCGCAATGGCTGAACCCTGCCGAACCAGCCAAACCATGCCCCAAGCGAAAATTGACTCCAAAAAAGTTACTTGTGAGCGTTTGGTGGACTAGTGCTGGTGTCGTTCACTACAGCTTTCTTAAATCTGGCCAGACGATTACGGCAGATGTCTATTGTCAGCAACTGCAAACCATGATGGAAAAGCTAGCTGCTAAACAACCGAGGCTGGTTAATCGCTCTAGGCCACTACTGCTTCATGATAACGCTAGACCACACACTGCACAACAGACGGCTACCAAATTAGAGGAGCTTCAATTGGAATGTCTAAGACATCCACCATACTCTCCGGACCTTGCCCCAACAGATTACCATTTTTTTCGAAATTTGGATAACTTCTTGCAAAGGAAAAAATTCAACTCCGATGGGGCAGTCCAAACCGCCTTCAAAGATTTTATTGATTCCCATCCGAATGGTTTTTTTAGTAAAGGGATCGATGAACTACCAATGAGATGGCAAAAGTGCATAAATAAATATATTATAATAAAAAAAAAATCGGCTTTATGTTCCTCCCATACTAAACGCCAATTTCATATGTAAGGACCTAATATTAGATTAAATAATAATTGCGTTTTCAAAATGATTTCTTGAAATATGAAAAACAGACGTATTTCACAAAATTAATGCCTTTTTCATGAGTTTTACGATTTTTGGCGTATTTCGCAATCAATTCAGGGTACTTTATGAAATGCCCCTTTTCTATATATATTGTGTCGCGATCCCTAAAATTAGGGAATCCTGTGTACGCTTTCCTCAGTTGGCTGCCTTGATATGCGCGATAGTTTAGTTTGCGGCATTTGCGCTAATCCTCATACCTAAACGCATTTTAAATTGTTTTTAATGTTTATTAAATTTGTCTTTAGTTCGATTTTTTTTTCTAATTACTGTGTTTGTGTTATTAAAATATTAAATTTTCTTTGTAAGATGTTTTTAGTGATTTATCTTATTGTTTCACGTATTTATTGACAATTGTATTTCTAGTAACCGTGCATCAAAAGTTAAACTCGTTTGAAGATTGAAGAAGCGTTTCATAAATTCAAGTATAATAAACATTTTTGATTGTGGCCACCTATCCATGGAAAAAAGTTTTTTCGCAAGTGAGAACAGCAAATATGTCAAAATGCCACGATCTTTGCATTAACATAATAAATAATGCGTTTTCAAAGTAATTTATTTAAATATAAACATAAATTTAAGAAAATTAACAGTTTTTCAAAAGTTTTACGATTTTTGGCGAATTTCACAATCGCACCGCAATTTTTTTTTCGTACCTAAAATTTCGAATTAACGGGGGCCCCTATAATTCGAAATTTATTTTTTGGGTCCCTTGAATTTCGAATTAACAAGGTTTTAATGTACCTATATATTTTTCTACTTCAACATAGTAGTTAATGTGTACATGATATATATCTGGTTTTATAATATATGCACATATTTGTATTATTAAAAGGCCACACTGATGATTCATAATAGGATAGATTATTTATTGATGCAATTTGAATTAGCCTAATGTTCTTATAAGACATTTCAAGTATCATATGTGATTGGTTTGACAACAATAAAGGCATGCTATATCTGTAGGGAAAATAATCTTTATTATTTGTCACTTAAATATGTTTTATTTAAGAGCATTTTTGAGATTGTACGAAACAATTTGCGAATTGTATTTGCGAAAATTAAAGAGAAAAAAATCTTAAGGTTTTGTGTAAAGACTTCAAATGTAATTTTATATTTAAGTTTTCTGACCTCTCAAAACTTGAATGCATAATTAGTTTGAGCGAGAAGCGTTTACTAATATTAATCGCTGTATTTGAATACAATGGAAGCAATCGGCATTGCATTATTTTTATAGACGGTTTTGTTACTAAGCAAGCACTGTTTTTATTTAGTGGATTACAGAAAAGCAGATATGTACATGATTAGTTTTTTATTGTTACCTTTTAGCGAATTACTCCAATCGATAATACCTGCGATAATACTTGTGCCTTCATTCTTGCACTTTCTGAGCATGTTTGTAAAGCAGTTGTTGAGACTTTAGCAGAACCACCTTCTAGTATCTTATCACACCAATTCTACTGTGGCCATTCTCCCATTCTGGTCTCAACACTTCATTCTTTAATCACCAATAACTTTACTATTATCTGCTCATTCATTCGTCTCACATGGCCATATCACCTGAGCGTCCAATTTGATCCCATTTTCCATACTTAGATCAGCTCTACATTGCCTCTTAATTTCATAATAAATGGACACCTTCGACCGATTCTACTGCTGCGATCGCTTTACTTTCATTCTTTTTTTGCCAACTCCAGGCTTCACTTCCATACATCAGTGTTGGTAATGGGACTGTTATTGTGTACTAATTTTGCCTCTGATAACAAGTTTTGATTAGAAATTACACCCAAGCTAGTCTTTATTCTTCGCAATTACCCTTCTTTCATTACATAGCGATTAATTACATTTCTCAAATCGTTCTACCTGTCTCAAACATCCATTGCCTGCCAGTATTACGCGCTGTCTTATCATCGTTGACATAAATCATGATTTAAAAATTTAAAACACTTATATACCTACATATTGTCACATATTCACCGCTAAGGGGTTTGAGTAAAATACTTTGTTAAATAGAATAATCGAAATAGTTACACTTACACTTTTATGCATATTATTAGAATTCTCTAGAATATTCGCTCCGAAAAATTATCACTCAAAGTATTTAAGTAAGCAGATCGCAGTTGACCCAACTCACCGAACTTTCTAGATCATACTTAAAAAATCACTTGCACAATTATTCAATTATATGAGCAGGCGGTTTTAAGACAGATCGAGCTTTTTCATGTATGTACCCAGTGCACTAACTGTATTATGAATTCACCTACGCATAGATTGCACCGCCTAGGCAATCAATACAGCTCTATAAAATATTTAAAGCTCGAACACTATACACATACAAACGGCAAATCTACTTAAGAGAGTTTCACTGTAATAACATATATTTTATAGTTTGCCTACATAGATACTAACTTAATCTATTATTTACTGTATTAATCTTGTTTTTTCTTTATTTAATTTTTTTTCTTATGTGCTTATTGCATTTATATTGTTGATATTCTTTAATTTTTTGTAATTTCCTACTTATGTATTGCTTATAGCTATGCTATTTGAATATTTTACGTGGGGCGTCTCTCAGGGCGTCTATTGTTAATAAATAAATATGTTTGCAATTAGAGATTGCAGAAATCTTAAACTTGGCGCGTGACATTGAAACCTTCCTGAAGATTCTAGATACATCTTGGTCTTTTTTTTTTACCGTTACAATATGTACATATGTTTAGATAATATTATATATAAATCATAGTCACATACTAAATAAAGAAAAGCATTGTTAATTTTGCTGGAAATATTTATAGAAGAACGCTTACTTCATCTTCACCGTAAGATGTCATGCATGAAAATATGTTGGTACGAATCTGAGGGAAAGTCTACACGGAAGAGGGTGCGGTTCTTTCCTCTCTTCCTATACCTGCGGGGACATGATGCACTACAGTCAATATTGAAACTTTGATAAGGTGTGGCGACATTTCATTTAATGTTCACAACGAAAAAATATGAATGTTATGAAATAAAATTCTGGTTGTAAATTGGTACATATATGTTTTACATCAAATTATGAGATCGAAATGGCTGTTTAAAAATTGTGGTTAATTTTTACACAGTTTTAGACTGAAAAAAAGTCAATTTTTTTAAATACATAGATGAAGTAAATCTACCAGTTAACATGTAAAATAAACAATTATGAACTTGTATACACGTTATCTGAATTTTACTTAGAAACATCACGTGAATATCATCCAGAAGTATAATTTTCATTATCCAGAACCATGTCAATTCCTACATAAAGTATTGTATCTGTCAGGGGCATGCAGTGAGTAGAACATACATATCAACAATCCCTGCTTATACTGTCGAATCTGCAAAACTTCTTTTTTCTTAAAAAATTTCTAAATCCCGATCCGAAGAGTAATCTATTAACATTTTGTTTTTAATAGAGATGCGAACATGGAGTATTGACGTGTCACATCAATACTCTTACTATTTTTAAAATAAGCTAAAAACTTGTGCTATGAAGATAGGACTAACTTGCTGGTGTCCTAGAAAGGAGCTCGAACTATTGACCACCAGATTTATTGTCCAGACACATTGTCCGAAAATATGGAGTAAATTGGTTGGTTTAAGATAGTAATGAAAAAAGAATTTTCGCAGATTCGACAGTATACGTTGGGACCGTTGATATATTTGAAAAAAAAAATTGAAACAAAATGTATGCTTCGTAATATATCACAAATATTATCAGACTATATTATATACCATAATATTCTGTCAGATAAATATTTAATTTAGATTCTTTTCCAAATTTTCCAAAATGTATATTTAATTAAAAGTCACGCTTCAATGTACTCACTGCACGCGCCTGCTACTATGCACATATTTCGCATGTACATATTTTAAACATTTTTGTGCATCAGTATTTTTTTAAAATATTGTAATCAAAAGAGCAAGACAATATGATAACATATTCTAAATACAGTAAAACCCCATTAATTACAATCTCCCATAATTCGAAATTTGCCATAATTTGAAAATTTTCAAACCCACAGGTCCCAAAATATTAATTTCATTGTAGATTAACCCCGATAATTCAAAAACCCCGGTGTAATTAGTGATTCAAAATAATTTTTAGCTCCTTGTGCCATTAAAACACATTTTAGTTCATATAATTAAATTTTTTTTTGAAATTTGACAAATTTAAAAAACATTAAAATTTTTTTCACAAGTGAAAACAACAAATATCAATACCGAGTACTTTATTAATAGAAATGACACAATCTTTATATCAGCATAATAAATATTGTGTTTCCAAAATGATTTCTTCAAATATGCAAAAATACAAAAAAAATTCATAAAATTAATGGCTTTTTACGATTTTTGGCATATTTTGTAATCGCAATTTTTTTTATACCTTGAATTTTTAATTAACAACAGTGTTCCCACATAGTTTGAAATGTTTTTTTTGATCCCTTGAATTTCAAATTAACAAGGTCCTACTGTATTAAAGGAAGTCATGTTATATTTCTTAGTCACAATACTTTACAAAGGAGTGATCTATATTTCAGAACCTAAATTCAAAAACAGACACATTAATAAAAACAGACAGATATGAAAGAATAATCCCTATTGACTCTACAACCCTTGATGGGTCTTGGCCCTCCTCAAGAATTTCCCATCTATTTATTACGAGGCATTTCCCATCATTCATTATATTTTATTGAAGACATTACATCCATCTTAATTTTGGCATATAGTGTCCAGCAATTGTCAAAGTCAAAGTCTTCCTATTTTAATAAACCTTGAGATGTTTCTCTAATTATATAGAGTAAAGATTTCATTGCTGTGGTGTTTACGCCAAAATTCATTGTTTGAAACTGACCCAAAGACAATGTGCAAAATTTTCTATTCAAAAACTTGTTCAGTCCTGCGCTCATTCTCCTTAGTCCGTATTCTTGTCTCAGATGCTTTTTGTACACTAATACTTTGGACAATAATAAAAAAATTATACGAAAGATTACTATGTTAAGCTCGCTACATTCCTAACCATATAACCGAACTACACAGTTATATCGAATGGTCCCGGTGTCTTCAAATGCCATCAAAATCTGCAGCAATCGTCAGTTCTCCGCAAAAGCTTTATTATATTTTTTTCATTTTACTTATTTTACTGTGCAAACGCAATCGACAACAATCTATCAAATAGAAAATGCAACTGCCGCCGATGGACTGTGCATACCGGATAATCTACAACAATTTGTCACACACACGTAGATAAATCCGCGAAGATCGATTGGCATAGATAAATCATAACGATTATTGTGACGAGTGTAGCAGGCTTTAATAAATTCAATCCATTCTGTGTATTACAATGAGTTAATATATAAAAGCATATTAAAACATGCCACTGGAATCGTGTCCTATCGAATAAAAGATATACAAAACGCAAATTTGTATTTTTTGTTATTTGTTTGAATGATAGACGAAAGCTTAATTAGAATTATTTTTAGTATTATCTATTAATAATAATGGAAAATTTTGAAGAAAGAACAAGGAGCATACATAAAAATGAGTTCCATAATTCATAAATTGTTAAATCATTGTGATTGCAAAGCTCCCTCAATGTTATCAATTTAAGGTAGAATGAATGTATGTTACCGTTGTTAATGTAATTGTTAAAGACGTGTTACCTCCTGCCTGAGCTCCACGATGGTGGTGGGCGTGCTGAAGTCCGTACTGATTGCATTCCTCGTGTTACCGTTGGCAACAGTAAGCGGAGGCGTGGGGCCCGTGTACCACTGGCTGGAGGGGGTGGACGGGGTGCTGCTCAGAGGGGCGGGGGCCACCTCGCTCTGTAATCAGGAAGAATTATCATTTTGTGTACTGCGAATATTTAAAAATTCCCACTAATTAGAAATATGCAAAAGAAACAGACACATTTTTAAAACAAAGTATAAACATGTATCCAAAATATATGGCTTTGGTCACTGTTTTGGTTTCTTGAAAGTCATAATAAAAAGGATGCACACAAAAATACCTCACAGAGTTTTGATCCAGAATTTTCGTGGAAGGTTTTATTTAATGAGCCTGGGGCCGCGTCTCATATATGCGACGGAGCGCGACTGTCCCCAGGGGCCGCGTCGCATATATGCGACAGGGACAAAATAAATTATTTATCGACGGC